>VHZZ01040078.1:820-17004 GCA_009801015.1 Silene noctiflora
TTTTATTAGGAAAGAATCAGTAAAAATATTGTATGTTATGGGATAATATTGCATAAGGCAAGAAAAAGTGTGAGATATTATGTGCTATATGGTTTCTGACATGTGTACAATGGTTCTTGTATTATACTTTTATATAGAATATAGATATACCCTAGTAAAAAATAAAAAGGTAAGCAAATAATTGAAATAAAGAGGGTACTTTATAGTTTACAGTGTAACACCAAGATTATTTTATTTTATTTTTTGTATTGTCATATGTTAACTTGTTAGGATATATCTTCATGCGAAATGTATTGTTAAAATCACTATGTATCCTTATTATTAGAGAAGTTATGTACTACAATCTTATAATTATTAATTGAAATTATAGCTCAAAACTAAAATCTCAAATATGACATGATATAAAATTTAAATCATTTTTATACATATTTATACTAATAATATTTTAAATAGCATACCAGTGCAATTTGCACGGGTTTAAGACTAGTAGTGAATACAATCATAAACAGAATCAACTCGACCTCTCACCGGCCCAACGTAGTTATAGCTCCCCTCGGGTGAATTTTGTATTATACAATTCATAAAATATAGATGACAAATTAAGATGCATCCACTAATGCAGCATGATTTTCTTCATCAATGACTGTAAATGCTGGAAAATAAAAAAATTGTTTATCAATAACGGATTGACAGTTTCTCTAGAATAATACATTTTCAATGAAAGTAAATGTATGCGGACATATTGACATTCCTGACAAGAAAAATGCATTACTTGAGAAAACCGTATTACGGTATCAGACGGTCTTACACAATAGTGTATAATTCTTGCGAGTATTATATAAATCATCCCTAGATCGGAATCTTTTCATTTAACTATACTATAAATTTCCACTAATCAATCACAATTCCTAAGAAACCATCTTCAATTTTTTTTCTCTCCAACCAGAAAATTCTAATGCAACTTCTGCAATTTTCTGTTTTTTTTTTCTTTCTTTCTTAACATGTAAAGTTTGAAACTTTCTATAGTGACAAGTTTTAATAGTCAACTATAGCTCATTCTTTGTTGTTAATTGCAGTTTTGAATTTTTAAATGCAATGATGAACACCATCCTGCAAATCCAATTCACAGAATTTATGCAGATAAATCACCTGAAACTATAGCATGCAGTATAATACAGGTCTAATATATTTTCTTCTGCAATGAAAAGATCAATTATATCAGTTCTTAGACCACAGTTTATTGTGCTGCTGCTCATTGTAGCTGCTGCAACATTTGGTTGCAGAGTTGCAGTCAGAAACGGATTCGGACCCGGGTGCGGAGATGGGGATGTAGGGGCTAGTTTTTGGAGATACGGGTCTGAGGTGGATCAACCAGTGGATTTTCCATTGTTCAATTCTACATTGATCAAATTAGCTGAAGTTGAGGCCGGTGAGGCGAAATTGACCAAGGAAATTGAGCAATTGTTGGAAGGTAAGCGGATTATGCCCGATCCCAGGATGCGTAGGTTCTCGAACCTTGGCGACTATCATGGCAGGACGTCAAGCGGAATTATTAGCCTCCGGTCACCGGAATATACAACTTTTAAAAAGGAGTTTAGGCAGTCCTTGGGTGATTGGGCTGGGAAAAGGAGATTCGAACCTGAGATTATGACGAACTTAATAAACCAAGTGAAAGTTCCGATTGATAAGCATAATGAGGATTTTATGGGTTCAACGATGAAGTACTCGTCATGTGCTGTAGTTGGAAATAGTGGGATTTTGTTGAAAAAGGAGTATGGAGAGTTGATTGATTCTCATGAAGCTGTGATCCGGTTGAACAATGCTCGGATCAGGTCTTACCGAGAAAATGTCGGATCCAAGACGAGTATCTCGTTCGTAAATAGCAATATCTTACACCTTTGTACGAGAAGCGACGATTGTTTTTGTCACCCTTATGGGACTAATGTTCCCATGGTTATGTACATGTGTCAACCCGCGCAATTTCTAGATTATGTAGTCTGCAACTTGTCTCATAAATCTCCCTTGATCGTCACTGACCCACGATTCGACAAGTTATGTGCTCGGGTTGTGAAGTACTACTCTTTGAAACGGTTTGCAAATGAAGGATCTAACAGGACATTTGAGCAATGGAACTCTGCTAATGAGGGATCTTTGTTTCACTACTCATCCGGTATGCAAGCCGTCACGTTAGCATTGGGCATCTGCAATCGAGTCAGCTTGTTCGGGTTTGGAAAATCGAGTCAGGCTAAACATCATTACCATAGTAGACAGACAAAAGAGCTGCGGTTGCACGATTATGAGGCCGAGTATGATTTCTACCATGATCTTGTCAAGAAGCCACACGCGATTCCGTTCTTCCCTCAAAAGTATGAGTTTCCTCCAGTCGTAATTCATAGTTGACATTGACATCGCCTTTTTCGCGTTCCCTGTGTGGTATTTTCAATTGTACTTTTTAGCCAAAATATACCAATTTGCATAGAAACTGAAATTATACTTGCCCCGTCAGAAGTTTCATTCAATATACATGCACATTAGATTGATTTAATTCAAATGGTTACACTTATTATCAAGAGAGATCTTTCACGAAACCAAATTTCGACAGAAAAAGGTACATTAGCACAGCATAATTCTTAACGAAACTCAACATAGGGTTTTCAGAGAAGATGCTTTCACAATTACTAGATCAAATCATCTTAGTCTGATAATTTCAACAAAACATCGAACTTCGTTCTCACAATTTCATCCCTTCATTCAATCTTGCCAAAAAAGACGTCATATACTTTGTTAGTCTTGCGTTATTTCATCAGGAATTTCCCAACGATCGTCAAATAGTCTGCCAGCAGGAAGTTCAACCATGCTCCTGCTGCACATATACGTTTCAAAGTGCAAATAAATCCGAAGTCCATCAAATTTTGCCTCACGCATTCAACAATCCGCCAACCGCCATATCGTACCAGTAAAACTTAGAACTATGATGCGGTCGGATTAAAACTTCAACGGACCTCCTACGACTAGCAACCGGGATCAGCCCCTCTTGTAAATTATCGGAAATGGGAATGGTAAACAACTTGAACCATGAATCCCATATTCCATCATCACCCACACATCGAAGCAAGAATCGGCTTTATTTTCAAATGAGGAACACAAAAGACCATCAAGTACCCCGAAATCAAGGAGGTAGTACCTGCGAGTTGGATCATAATAATAGCGAGGCAAATCAGGCAATAGCACATCATCTGTCCATTTCATCGTACAAACATCAAAGCAACCAATTCTACGTAAACGCAAAGGACTCCAGAACATCCAATGCACCAAAAATCAAAATAGTAATTAGTTACAACCCCGCATCTGTCCCTTCCTTCCACTGAATCAGTGGGAAATTCGGTTTCAAGTATGGTGCAAGAATTGGCATTCAAGCTATAAACAGTAGTATTCCGGGAATTAATAGCTTCATCGTTACGTTTGTTACGAGATATCGGGATATGTCAGATATCGACATATTCATAATTAGGAAATACGATATCTTGATATATCGTAGAGAATAATATTGTGATTTTATAGAATAAGATATATACGGTATCCTGAACTTTGTTGGTGCCAAGTGAAGGTAGCAACGGGGTGGAAGAGCAAGATGGTAGCAGACTAGCAGAGAATGCTGCCGTACTTAGGGATAACGAGGAGATCATCATTGGAGGGGCGCGAGTGGTAACAAAGATAGAGTTGAATGAATTCTCGAGATAAAATTAAACCCTTAAAGATGTAGAGACGCATTTCAAACGAATTAGTAAGTCACTAGTTTAGATCTCGCACTACAGCGCGGTCTTTTTAAATAAAAATGTTAGAGACTCCGAGTATCAATATGATATTTTATTCCATTTGAAATGTGGCTAACAATAATTTATGAAAAGATTGTGTCCCAATACTTACAATAAATATTTATGGTATAAACTTAATTAGGAGGCAAATGTTATTCATTAATAAATATATAAATATAGATAGTATGATCAATTAATTAGGAGGAAGATATTGTATAGTAGTATGTTCACTTTGGCGAAAAAACATAGGCGTGAAAATTGGAGAGTTGTTAATCTTTTAGTATATAGAGGACGTTAAAAATGACCATTGCCACACTAGAATAATTAACTAATTGCTCATTCATGTAGAAAGATTATTTTTTCTTGTCATTACGTTTTCATACCTTACCCTTCCAAAAAAAAAAACAAAAAAAAACAAATTCTCTCTAATTCTATTCCTTACCAACAAATTCTCTCTAATTCTATTCCTTACCAAAATTAATCATTCAATTATGGACTCTAGTTCTCATGTAGATTAAATAATAATTCTAATTTACTTATTTTTTCATCTATGCTAATTAAATTAGGGAAATTAAATTGATTTAAATTAATGAAACTAGGGTTTAGAAGTTATTGACAATGTAAAATATGGATCGTGAGCCGTGATGGTTCATTGATCTCAATAAATCCAAGCTTACCTGCTACTCGATCGATCGATCACTAAAGTCGAACAGATCATTACGCTCAGAACCTCGCAAATTTCAATTCCTTGACAAAACATGTTAAATTCTAAACAAACCATGCCATAGTTCGGCACTTGCGCATATTATTAAGGGAATGGCCAATTGTTTGGGAGAGGATATCCAAGCTTACCGGCTAGTTTGGCCGGTGGTAAGTTGGTGATTGGTTGGGGCAACTAATTGAGAGATTTCTTAAATAAAATGGGAGCGTCAAAATGACAAGGACATAATAGTCATTTATGTCCATGATTGAGCAAATCATGTCCATAAAAAAGTTGTACTCATACATGATCCATGTTCCGGGCTAGGCCAAAACTCGGGCCACATGCTTGGCCCCAACCCCAGCCCTAGAATGTTTTGGGCTTTTTCAGGCCGGTCTATGGGATTTTTCGGGCCAAGATGAAAGGCCCGAGCCCTCCCAAAAAGGGCGTCTTTCAACTCATCAGGAGTACCTTTGCGAATGAATGTGAGATGGCTCAGCAACATGAATTTTCGATATTCCTTTGCGTTAACCCATCCCTGTCGAGGCGAACAAATTGGTTCAACATGAAACTTTTGCAGAAGGTGGCAGTGTGCCTGTCCCCCTAATACATAGCTAAATACAACCTTTTTTAAGTTTCTACTACAAATTGTCACCTGAAACCGCAAAAGAACTATCATATCAAGGTGTCTCTTAACTATCCATCGAAATGCTACATAACTACAACTGTACAACATATATTACAGAACAAGGAGGCGATTATTTACAAAGACAAAATCCACCCACATCTCCCTTCCAGCACTTGAGCAAAAAAAAAAAGCACTAGGCAAAAGCGAAGAGCCGGACTTGCAAAGCTTAGCATCATACTTTACTCAGCCACATCGTACTCGACATTCTTCTCAATGTACTTCACTCCCACCAGGAAGCTAATCTTAACCTGCAAGGAGCAAGACAACACACAACAGTTAGAACCACAGAAAACGCCACGCGGAGAACAGTGAGTAATGTGTTGGGTCGCTTTTATTACCTGGTTTGGATTGTAAACAGCATACTCATTGAAATCAAGGGTGGAATCTTTCGGTTCAGGTTCAGCTAGAACTAAGCTCCCACAAGGAACCTTGATGTCATCCTTCCACACAAAATGCTCCTTCTCATTGGTCTTCCGCTTTCCAAGCCCTTTCACACCTACCTTCCGTTCCTCTAACGACTTGGTGTCCTCAGGTGGACTTCCAACCTCAATTATCTCATTTCCTAGAGATGCCACAGCCAGCACCAAGAACCCTTCTGGCCTATCGACTGCTGTGAATCCATAACATGCAGCTTCTGCTGCAGCATCAGAACAGACAATCGCTCTTCCAAACTGACAGGAGATTGGGGAAAAAGAAAAGAGGATCAATAATATGGCTTATGATACACATTCTATGAACAAAAGCAAGACTCGGAGAACTTATACCATATAGCCGGGAACAGGAAGCGAACACGAAGCAGGAAGGAATCCCTTCTGGAGATGTCTCAGGAGGTTTGAGCTACGTGTTCCTGTGCAAGAACATAAATTCTTAAAACTGACTACAAGTAACCCTATCAAGGCCAAATGTCGCATATTGGTCTGTGACCTTGACCATGGATCCAAATGCATTCAGGTCTGTCAAGTCCGGTCGATAAAGGGTTTCCAATGGTAAGCTATAATTGTGTTTTAAGAAGATAATTTAAGTTTTTATCTCACCACACCATAGAAGAACTTTGTTGGGCAGCTTCTTGATGTCCTGATAGGATGGCCCAGCACTCAAATCGACACCGAAGATATTCTCGACGGATACATCATAACTCTGGGATAAACAACAACCACATATAAAAGAGTCTATAACTACTGTAGAAGATGTTGTACACCACTATAGGTTGTTAGTCTACTTACAATCTCGCCCACTTTGATGGGTTCGTATGTTTTGTCCAAGTACTTTACAATCATCTTGTAGTCATCTGAGGAGTCCTCCAGTGGGGTGATTTTGCATCCGAGTTTGTTGTATCGGTCTGATAACGGATCCTCTAGGGTTGAACCACTCATATCCCCTATCAAGTGTGAAGCCATGGTTATATCCCTAACCGTCTCAAGGGCTGCAACAGCCTGCATCATGCAGTTACAAAGTTTCAAAAATCATAACTCAAATGAAGCCATGAAATTTAGACAAGGTTTTAAGAACTTACATGATCAGCCAATTCTTGGAAACCTTTGATGATAAAAGGACGGGTCGAGTGCATTAGAGTGAACCATTTGGAGCTGAAATCAGACCACAAAGCCTCTGCCTTTGGTCCGCCCTCTTTTTGCGACTTCAGAGTCTCTATAAACTCTAGCAGAATTTCCTCACCTGTTGGAGTTTCCAATCACAATCAGTGGTCTCATATAGAAGTGTTGTTTATTTGAGACAGCATAATTATTCTTACATCTCTTTATATGTAGATCAGTAACCATTCCCACAGGCAAGTCGGGAGAATCCAAAGCCATTTCCATCAAAGCATATCTACAGTCAAATTTAAACATTATCAGACAAGGAAGTGTTTACATTATATTGAATGTTCCGAGCTGGGCTCTTAGTACCTATATATCTCTTGACTACACAAGACCTTCATAAAACTGCCTACCAATGGATCTAGTTTACAGTGCAAAGCTGCAGTGCCTAATTGCCTGATGCCTAAACCACCATATCTTGCATCAAACCCATCATCCTAAACACAAATAAATGGCAACAGTCGACAAACAATTATTAGAAAGTAAAAACTTCTTGACGGGCAACGTGAACTGCAAATATCAATATAATAACAGTACCAAGTCAATGACATGGAACTTCTGTGGTTTCTTCTGGAATTTCTTTTCTGTTTCCCACAGTTGAAATTCATTTCCTGTTAGCTCCTCGAACAGTCGTGCAAATTCCTTAATTGCATCACCTTCATTGTCCCATTCTTCGAGTCTCTCCTCTGCTTTAGGATCATCACCCACCTTACCCCTCTTGTAGTAAAGGTGAAGCTTCTTTTCAGGTACAGTAATTAACTGTGTTACCACAATCCTAGTTACGAAACATAATTAGCAGGTGACACACGTAAAAATACAATAACCACCAGATTGATAGGCTAAAATGCTAAAGCATTACTCATTCACGCCTTTCCCTTGGTCGCAAAGTGAGAATCCGCAATTATACAGAAGTCCATCTTTCTCTAGTATCTTTCCTCCTTGTTGCTGCAACATTGTATCTTTGTACACACCTCTCTTTCCATACATTTTAAGCTGGTAAACAAAATTCAAGTACCGGAAATAAGCAAATATTCTATGTTTCAAGAGTCGGTCTCACTCTTAAATATCAGACAGCTCCTCAGACAGCTCCATGTGATATTAGTTAACCCACAGTAATTGACAACTTGAGACTATGAACCAATCACACACATGATTTGTAAGACGGCCTCGTTTATATATTTGTGAAATTGTGATGATCTAGTAAGTACTACCCATAGCATAAGCCATAAGGATGAATAGACAGTGTTATGTAAGGCTTAAACCTCGGCTGTGAGGGACTCGATCGCCTCTTCGCTTGGATCCTGTTTATCCCATGGAATTTCTTTACCATAAGTTGAGAGATCAGATACACAGTCATAAGCTTCCAAAGGCTGTGGCTCTTGCTTCTCAATGCTGTCGCTTAGCCACGCCTCTCGTACCACTGGTATGCCTCTTTCTCTGTTCACCAGAGATCAGCAGAACATTTACATATACTCCAAAACAACAAATACGATGGTAGACCAACAAACTTATCGTAACAGTTATTAGCACTCACAATGCTTCAGTCACTTTAGATGACCCACCACGCTCTCGCTCCATTGGAGAAACAACTAAACAAGTGACACCTGCAATGTTTTAAATGTCAGGACGACATTACTATTAGACATGTCAACCAGACTCATCATGAATACAGCATTAATAATCTACTCTCCCTAATCTCAGCTAGACTGATACTGATCTAACCGCAATTATACCATCCGAGTCTATTCTGAAACCTAAAATGATTTTTTCCACCTGACAAATGACAGAAGCTACCCACAAGGCTACTCAAAACCGATCCGGCTACACACTATTCGAAATGAATCAACTGTATCTGGAATGTAGGTGAAACAATGACCTCATCTACATATCCCAGCTCAAATTACTCGTTTGCCAAGTCTTTGCCAGGTCTATGACATGTTTCCAAGGATTCATGGACCATCAGTACGTAGAAAGTATTGAAAAAATTACCGATTGCTGTATTTGCGACTTTGCCCCCATGTTTCTCAATCTCCTGCCTCCAATATTGCTGCAAAATTACCGGAAACAATCACCAATATTAATCAACCCATTTTGATCACCTCAGGTCAGATACGCAGCAGCTAGTACATGAACAATTATCCTACTTACATGGGTTCGAGTCAATCTTCCAGACAGTGAAATGACCATGCCATTAAACGGCTTTTGAGCAGGCGGTATCTCTTTCTGGTGACGCTGACTTGGGTCTTGGTACTTCTTTAACAACTACAACCCCAGACCACACAATGTTATTTTGAAAACTGGAAATATCAAAATATTGTTCATGATGGAGCAAAGCTTACATCGTATACAGAAGATTTCTGCAGTGAATCTGGGAGTTTGATAGGATCTTCTTTCCTAGGTGGATTCTTAGTTTTGTAAGTGCAAGTTGACCATTCACTCAATGCTCCTGTGCAAGAGTATCTACTTCCACTGAACTCCAAATAACCTCCGCATACCGGACACTCCAACACTGCCCCGTAAAACAACAGGTCCTGGCTGCTCATATCATAAACACAGAAACTTCTTTAAGGCGGCCTAAAATTTAACGTGAACTTTATTGTAAAACCGCCTTCTACTTGACCCGAGTACCATCATAAAAGTAGTTACCAACCTTTTTTATGTACCTTTTTTGGTAAATAAATGGTGATTTTACACTATTTTCATATACGATTGCTGAAGAAATCTCTTCCTCCGTCCCAATCATTTGCTTACATTTAATTAGAAATACAAAAAATGTAAATAAATGTTCGGGACGGAAAGAGTGTAATGATGTTACATTATTTTAATATGGATAGCAACTATTTTCATAGTACGGAGTACAATTTAAAAACACCCGATCAAAACGCACATTATAGCCACCAAACATAATTAAGTTAAGTCATGCATGTAAAATGAACAAGACTGTAAGTAGTAAATCAATATCTCAAGGCACTAAATTACTTGCTTGTTTTACGCAGAATATATCGCCTTAACGGCAAACACTGCACAAAAGATGTCATACCATTTAGAAATGAGAGCATCATCAGGGCCAGAGGTCTCTTCCCCATTGAGCTTCAGAATCTCCTTCAATTGATCAACACTAAGATTCTCCCTGATGGCCTTGCAGAACTCTTCATATTCCTTTGAAATATCAGACTTTCGGCCATTCGTTTGTCGACCGTTTTCATTGTCATTTTCCTGCTTAGCCTTCTTAGTAGGAGACTGCTGCTCAGTTTGCTCGTTTATTTTGGTCTCAGCTTTATGTTTCCTCGTCTTCGTTTTCTCGTCTTGGCCGTGGGCCTGCGTCTGTGCCCTTGTCTCCACCTAATCACACACATTATCGGTCTTTCAATTGTCAATCACAGACTCACAGAACATTTTTCTTGCACTCAAAACCCCAAGAATCTAGCGTATCTGCTTTGCAAAACAAACCTAACCCAAACATTTATTAAAATTATCCAAAAACACCTATCGTAAATCAATCTGAAATGACCAATTTGGGGAAAATATCCTACTCTGACATTTGTCGATGACTTTGACTAAATATCCTTACGGAGAATTAATAAATTAAACAAATGATTGTAACAAACGGAGTATAATAATTACTCGAGATGTCCGTAAGCCACCCAAATGATCCCATAAGTCCATAACCAATAAACCCAAAACGATGCAATTCCATGATACCCAAAACGATGCAATCCCGAAGACCTGAACTGACCCAAAGACATGATACCTGAACTAGTTTAAAAGTAAGTCTGAACCGACTCAACAACCCAACGTCTGATTTTGACCATATTTATTTACACTTGCAAACTCAACGAGCCAACGTCTAATTTTGTAAAACGCTGCTACATTGCTTATATCGGAGATAGATGGACTATCATTAGTGCGATTATCATGTTATAACTTTTTTATATTCATTATAATTCGGTCATTTATTTACCTTAAGGGCTTGTCTGGAATAATCAGGGGGTAAAATCGGTGATAATTACTGGAGAAGTTAATTATTTGGGTAATTAGTTACCTGATAATAGGTTTGGCATATAAGAGTAATGATTACTGAGAAAATTTGTACTCCCATAATCATTACTCAGGGGGAGGGTGGTAATGTATTGCACCTTTATGAGGGTAATAGATTCGGGAGGTGAATAATTACTCTCATAACAAACATGAAAAATGCATCTTACATATCACCCCCTATTTATTTACTCCTTTTTACTCTCAATCCAAGCAAACCCTTAGGAATAGATGGGAAATTTGATCTTCCACACTCCACCGCACTCCATTTGGTCTCTAATAATTGACATCTTTCTCTTTCCTTAGTTTTGGTTCCAAAATCAAAGGTAAACAACTGACCGGGACAAGAGGAAAAATTAAATCTATGAAACTTTGGTCTATAAAGTAAATGAATTAGGAAATAATATTACAACCCCCAATATTCAGACCCGGCCCGTACCCTATTCTTTGAAGGACCAAGCCCGATCCCTGTTAAAAGGACTCATTTTACGATATGTTTGAATAGAATTAAAATGTCTTACTACCTCCATCATAATCATTTGTTTAGGATTGATTAAGCTATCATTTACAAGGAATAAAAAAATGTAAAAAAGGTAAAAAAATAAATTGGATCAAGAGGCTTGTGTGAATCAAAAGTCCGATGCCTAGTTATTAATTTTCCTTTTTCCAAAATCCAACATTATTGTTGAAGAGTAGGGGTGTAACCGAGCCGATTTGAGCTCCAGTTTGGACTTAAAATTTAAAAGCTCGGATTCTGTTCGAGCTCAACTCGAGCTCGATTAAATCGTTATTTTCTATACATTTTTTAACTTTTAAATCAAATTAGAAAGAAATATATTATTAGAAAAATGTAAATATAAAATACTTATCAAGTATAATAAAATTAAAATTATGCATGCTAAATTAACATTTTATTAAGAATAAAAACATTTGTCAAGTATCAAACTTAACTAATAATAAAAAAAACAAAACGAGCGTAAATGAGCTTCCGATCCGAGTTCTACTAAGCTCGGAATCGGCTCGGAATCAGTTTTGACCGATTTTGAGCCGAGCTTTGACCGAACTAATTCTGAGGGCTCTGCGAGCCAGCTCAAATCACTTACACCCCTACTCAAGAGGTAATGCATGCATAACACCATAAAAGTCATATCTTCAATCAGTTTGTTATTTTACCATCTAATTCAACAATTCAAGATTTCTTGTTGCATGCATTATTCTAGGGGATACGGAATCTTAGTCATCATTATTGTACCAAATCTATTGCATTCGAACAAAAATAGTGATCGATTAATGAAACTATCATCCTAGCCAAAACTTTGTATACAATCAAATGGAACACAACTACTTTACGACTTTACGAGCGTACTTTAAATCTTTAACTACCATCTAATTCGATATTTCTTAGCTTGTTGCATGCATGCCTACTACTCTATAGGAAATCTTAAGTGTCATGACTTATGGTACCAAACTATAGCATTCGAACCAAATTTGTAACCGCTTAATGAAACTACGGAGTATCAACCTAGCCAAAATTTTATAGAAAAAAACGTATACAATCAAATGGAACATAACCACGTAGTCCATCCGTCCCAATAAATAATTTACCTTTAGTTTATTTCCTCCTTACAAAATAAGGAAAATAAAGCAAATATAAACTATTCACTAAAACAAATTGGTACTTCACGACTTTACGTGGGAACGTACCTTCATGTTTTTGCTAGTTTTTGTTAGCACAGTTGATGAATTTCACAGCTAAGCGGTAGTACAGTTTGCAAAACAGAGAAAACCTGCAGAATTTTGGAATCCAAAAAAACACACAAAAGTTTCCTCGTCTAAAATGAACCTACTATTTATTTCCAACATTTTTTTCATAGTGGACACGTAGTTGCTAAATTAGAGCTTCTGTGTTTCTACCTGGAGAATACACGTGTACTGTAGATGCTGTGAAACTGACACGTGGCGTGTTGGGTGAATACTAGACCCTAGTTTATAGGCACGTCATCTACGGACTCTTAAGCTATTCTTTAAGCACGAGAACTATGATAATATATATATACGGAGTATTATTAAATAGATATATAAGTTGTAGCAGCAAAGCATTACAACAGGGATCCGTGGCGCAATGGTAGCGCGTCTGACTCCAGATCAGAAGGTTGCGTGTTCGATTCACGTCGGGTTCAATCTCCCGAACTTACCCTGTTTTTTTAATTTTTGTTTCCGTTTTCTCAATTTTCAGCTAAAAATCATCTTTCTGTATTCTTTCTAGGTTTTTCTCGATTTTTTTGTTCCAAGGGCACCATAGTTATTACTGTATACAAATGCAAGGTCTTGACATTGATAGTTGCCTCGTTGATGTCAACTAAAGTAGTATTTTTCCAAAATTGAATATGAGAAAAATATCGGTCTTTATAGAATGAAAGAATAGGCAGATTTATTGCACATGGATTAGATTTTGTAATTTAGAAGATTTTTTTTTTTTTTCTTTAGATTTTTTAGAAATTTCATCGTTTTCTCAAGTGTATTTGCATTCAACTCACTTACTTCTATAAGTTAGTTCAGAAAAGTTAAGCTAATCAATTCATAACCATCATATAAGTTAAGACTCCGTATAAATTTAGTTTAATTTGTATAAGTTCAGTCTATTTAGTTTTATAAATTTAGTTCAGCTCTTATAAATTAAACTTTTCTAAGTTCAGTTCATCTTAAAAAAGAACATGATTTTGATATATTTTACCAATCCATATAACAAAAAAGTAAATAAAAAATTATTCTTCTCGAGGTTTGAGATATCAAAACTTGATTTCATCTCATTAATTAATTATAGAAAACTAAAAACCCTAAAATGATACCAACCTTCATGCAATTTGGGACATGATACAAAAACTTACAAAATTAAAAGATGAATTATTCCATTTATTTTGTGGTACTTGTGATCTTGACCTATGCAACGATCCATTCGTGTTATGGTGGGTGTTTATTAGGAGGATGTTCTGCAAAAATATCATGTAAAATTTAAAAATAGTCTGCCAAGTGAACTTAAATTCGATTGTCAGAAGAACGGGAAGGATTATGGAGCAAACGTGATTCCTAGTAATCAAATGTACAATATGACACTGAAAACAAAAGGTTCTAGCAAACTGGAAATCACTTGTATGTTTACTTGTTATCGGGGACGTAAAGGTGTCTTCGCATTTATAAATGAAAATAATTTTACAGAACCTAATTGTCCCGCAAATGTATGTTCATGGGAAGTAAGAACAGATGGAATATATATTAGAAACCCGGAAACCAAGAAATCTGTTTTCGAACCTTGAGATTGATTAGAGAGAAAAATGAGGGAAAATAATGTTATTTATTCAAATGGAATAATATATAATATTAATAATAATAATAACAAATAATAAATTTCTTATTGATATGTTAAATTATTGTTTTTTCTTTTTTAAATACTTCGTATTAATTTGTAAGGTTATCTGAAAAATGAGGGAAAATAATGTTACTAATGCAATAAGGGATTGTGGTTTAATCTCAAGATAAAATGTTTAGTTGCTTACATGTCAGATTCTTATGCATTTTCCTTTCCCAATACATATACTCCCTCCATTCAACTCCACACTACCAGTATCTATTTTGCACACTATTCACAAGCGTGTGTTCAACTTCAATTTTCTCTCAATACGTAAATGACATTATATTCATGTGGGATCTTGTTTGATTCGTTTTTACGAGTATATTATAAATATCTAACTTTTATAATTTTTGCTAATACGTAGCTAACGATATTTACAGCGTAAAACACGTCTCGACAAATGTGCAAAAAGAAAGTGGTAGTGTGGAGTTGAATGGAGGGAGTACATTATATTATACATCATAAAAAGAGCACACGAAAGTAAAGAAACCAGCCTCACCTCAAAACAGTCAATAACCCCTGTAATTTAAAAATCTGTCAAATGAAAGTAATAATAATAAAGTGTAATCATGTTAGAAGTAACAACAAATTTCAATGTTAATTGGGCAAAAATAATAGTTGTCCACAGTAACTATCGTCTATGCAACCAGTGGCGGAGGCAGGATTTGAGTTCAGTGGTCACGAAAATTTTTAAGGGGGCGGATGTGTAATAATATAAGGGAGACTCGAAAAATTTCGAAAAAATTAACTAAAAACTTCGAAAAACTCAAACCGCCAGGGGGGCGGCCGTCCCTACTAGCCCCCCTCTAGCTCCACCAACAGCAATTCAGATAAATCAGTGGTCCTCCATATCCAAAATCATTTTCGCGATGTATTATATGCAACTGAATGGGCTGAACGCTGCCACACAGGTTTTACATCGCAGCGACGCTTAAATAGACCTGATAAATGAGTTCATTTGGATTCGAATCAGGTTCGTGTCTGGTTATTTCCGGGTCAACAATATATCGGGTCATTTTTGGGTCTGGGTCATTTTTGGATCGGGTTGTTCTGGGTCGTTTAAGTCCTTTCGGATCATAATTTTAATTAATTAAGTTATTTCGGGTCAATAAGACATTTTGGGTCACTCAAATCGGGTCACTTTCGAGTGATACATTTCGGGTCATTATCTTTCTCGGGTCAACCTTATTGGGTCATTCGGAAGAGTATAGCAACAGGATCCAATAACATCAGAATAAATATATACGAGTAAGTTGTTTAAGGAAGTATAGTAACAAGGATCCTGTTGGATCTATGCCTTGAATTTGTTAGTCAGCGCTTCGATCGACTATTCCGTTAATCTGTTGGGCTAGGGTTTCTGTTTTGGGCCTTATTAGGTTTTCTGTATTAGGTCTTAGAGAGTACTATATAAACTCTCCAAGCCTTACCCTAGCAGTTATGTTTATCATACCGGCTGAATCTGTAATCTGAAAACTCCTCACATTAATAAAACTCTCTCCCTTCTGCCCTGTGGACGTAGCTAACACACCGTTAGTGAACCACGTAAATCTGTGTGTTCTATTCTTTATTGTTCTTTATTTGTTCTTTCTTACTTCTGTTATAACAAATTGGTATCAGAGCCTTCGAGTTCCTGACCAGCGAGAAAGATGTCGGCGATGAACATAAAGATCGATCGTTTTACTGGGAGAAACAGTTTTAGTCTATGGGAGATCAAGATGCGGGCTCTGTTAAAGCAGCAAGGGTTGTGGGCGCCACTGTCAGAGAAGAAGACGGAAGGTGCAACCGTCGCAACCGCTACAGCCGCCGCTGAGATGGCCAGTCTGGAGGAGAAGGCATATTCAACGATTATTGTAATACTACGGTTTCCCCTACCTGTTCTGACTCGATCGAGTAGGACCTACTCGATCGAGTGGGTTGGTGTCCGATTATAACAGGTTCTGGA
>VHZZ01040142.1:0-15036 GCA_009801015.1 Silene noctiflora
ATAGATAGTTAGGTTCCTCCCTGTGGAGATCGACCCTACTTCCGCTAGTTGCCCAGTTAGTAGACCTAGGACTTTATTTTTGGTGTATAGACGACACGCATCACCCACCTCTAATAACTACATCTACCCATAAAACTTATATGGGCACTAGAGGTGGTCATCAGTGCGAGTCGAACCGGTCAACCCGTACCTGGTCCGCCACTGGACCCGTGTTGCACCCGGCCCGCCAGACCCGTGTATGGACCCGACCCGCCCCGCCTATACCCCATGACCGGGTCCGGGTCAGAAATTTGGAGCTCGGCCCGTTATGAAACCCGTCCTAGAAACCCACCCAACCCGCCACCCAGATCCACGGGTCTGACCCGCTTGACCCGGCCCGCCAACCTGCCCCTGACCCGCCATAAACTAGCCGTTGCAGACCTAGCAAGTTGAAAAAATAGTTGTTATGTTAATAGCCAAATTTTCGAATGTACATTTTAGTACGGAATACAGAATAATATAAAACTTTTCGATTACGTACGCAATTCCTTATTTTCTATTTTTTTTTTGAAAAACCAAACTGTCCTGACCCGGCCTTCAACCCGCCAATTTACCCTTCCGGGCCGGTTCCGGGTTAGTCATCACATGACCCGGCACGACCCGTGAAGACCCGCACCTGTGCACTGGGCCGTGTCCGGGTCCCCGCACCATGTACCCGGCCCGCTCTTGAACCGGATTTGGACTCGGCCGACCCGCACTGATGACCACCCCTAATGGGCACTCCAGTAGGGCTTCGTCATTGTCAACTATTTTGTACCCTCAACAAGTCATTAAATTTGTTAGCGTAAATTGTTGAATCATTTGCAGTAGGCTTGTCTCTTACCTTAATTAGTAAACGGGAATGAACTATGAAGGTCAAAGATTACAAAAGTTTTGCAGGATGTTTGCGTAAATTTGATTTGCAGTACTACTCTTGTTAACTTTTTGACACATGTGCATGATTTTAGCACCTGCCATTGGTGCCTTGGTGGACTAGTTTTCCAATTATTGATAGGGTTTTTTATTGGCTTTGTTACAAACAAGATTCTGGGTCAAAAGTTGCGTACAATAAAACCCATATTGATTATAATTTTAGTTGTGTAAATTTTTTGGATGTTTTATTTATAAACTATATCTATAAATAATCGCTACGGAGTATTTGTTTTAATACATAGATGAGAAGGTTATGGACATTTTGGATTGAGAAACCATTGTCTTATGAAAACAAAATCTTATCTATATAACATTTACCGCATCCACAATAAGCCACATCATCAATTAACAATTTTTTTTTTTTTTTTGCATTTTTCTCTGGTGGGCCAGTCTTTGAAATCCCCCAACATTATTCAGTTTTTTTACGATTATTTCCTCAACATTTAACTTGGTCCTTTATATTTTATTCTTAAAATTTTACCTCTGTAATTTTTTTAAGAAAATAATTGTGTTATAGATAAATATAATAACAATATTGTTAAAAAAACCACAAATTTAAAGGAAAAAATAATAACAAGATCGTCTAAATTCTTTAAAAATCAACGTATAATTACTCTAGAAAAAATATAACCACAAATCCATAAGAATTGAAAGTATAAGATGGATCTAAAATATCCCATGTGAAAATAAAATTTATATAAATCATCTCTTATGAAGAGAATTCAAAAATCCAAGAAAAACACATCATTTAACTGATTTTATTTAATTTGGATATTAAAATATTTTAAAAAAAATGATTTTATGTAAAAAGAAAAATTGGACCAAAATTTTGAGTTGGTAATGTGGTACATCGGAAAAACATATAAATACTACGTATATTAACATATAAATCTCAAAAAGTACCGGACTTTCATATGACGGGAAAAAAATACTCAAGAAAAAAAAACTTAATTGAAACACTAAAATAAATTTAAAAAAATTATAAAAGATAAATCTTTTAATTCCTAATTAGAAATACAAATTTACTTTCATACCTTAATCGAAAAATAAAATGGTTTCATTAAAACCCATTATTAAACTAATTTAATGATTGTTAATTTAGTGATTGTTACTGTAATTTTTACGGGCGAAAATAAACAAATTAAAGCAGAATGGTGGCATTGAGATTGGGATTGAAATAATCAAACTTAAATTGAAACATGTGTTTTATAGTCGGGAACCCGTGCAATTTTGCACGGGAGTAAAACTAGTGGTTTAATTAAACAAACAAAGCGTCTTACATGTGACAGACACTATCCGTCACAAGTTGGAGACGGATAGTATCCTTCTCACAATAAGGCAAATGGGAGGGCAAGTGGGGGTAAATGGAGCAGCACATGGTTGGTGTCACTTGCATATTGTGAGAGAGACACTATCCGTCTTCAGCTTGTAACGGATAGTATCCGTCTTCAGCTTGTAACGGATAGTATCCGTCTTCAGTCAAAATTTGTGTTAAACAAAACTGTTTTCTTAGGCAAAGACAACGTGACACTAGAAATCGAACGTTATGTGTTATAAAGAGTACGATTTTAAATTTAATTGTCCTTGTTGCCTGTTTTGCTGAAGTGGTCCGTGAAACATAACAAGCTCGCTTTTAGAGAACTAATTCTCATAAACAAAAAGGATTACCAACGTTGTTAAAAAAAATATATATTTTAGAAAGATAGTCAATAGGAGAGGAACAAGAAGAAAAAGAGGTCCAAGTACGATTGAGATCAATAAAGTTGAAAAATAATCCGAATAAAGTTTATCGGTAATGGTAAGTAACTCATTCAATTCTTACATCCTTGGTACTTACAAAAAATTATACTTCTAATCATTATTAACATTTTTATTTGCAATTACTAATACGGAGTATCATGTAATTTACCACACGGTTGTAAGCAAGACTTACGGTAATATTAAAGTCATTATTTTAGTTAGTTAGTTAATTATTCTGTTGAGGCTAATTAGTACTAAGTTTGAGGAGGACAGTATAAATAGAGACAACGTACGAGGTAGAATGACTGAATGACTTGCCAAATAGCGGGACCCACTCCTTAAAAATCTGCCATATTCCAGTGTTATATACCCTCTATTTTATGCTTCACTTGCGTCTTAATATTTTCACTCTCATTTCTTCCTAATTCAACGGAATAAAATACATATTTACACAAAATTATTACACAAAACTCAAGCACCCAGATCTATCATTTTCAAGGTAATACACATTCATTAATCTTTAATTTCTTTTGTTTCTTGTTTTTCTTTTCTTGATGACGTTGTTGGTAAACTTTACGTAAATTGTGTGTAATTACAAAAATTATGTAATGCGGAAATAAATAGTGGTTAAACTAAGGAATCCTAGCAATTAATTGACGGAGTTACATTTATATATTTTAATTAAAAATAAATAACTTCTTGAGACAGATGGAGCATTAGGTTATGGTTGCTTTGATGATCTTTTTTTCACTTTTCAATATGACCAAAGTTAAAAGCTAATAATGGAATTTTTGCTATAATTTTAACTTTTTAAGTACCGAGTTGGATCGAATGGTTTTCTTCGTTTGAAATGCTTAAGTTTTGCATGACTTGTGTCAAAAATTTGATGGAATAAATGTTTTTCGATAACAAGAAAATATGTGACGGATATTTCTCTTTACCAGTTACGCAAAGTATAAAGTCAAGCATACGTGATAACATACAAATCATACATGGTGGCTTTGTTGCTCTTTTTGAGAGAGAAAACATATTTTCGCTTTGTAACACATAGTCCTAGCCCGAATTGCTCCAATGAGGATTCGAACCTTAGATCCAAGGATTATTAACTCATGTCTTTAACTAACTAAGACGACCTATATGGGCAATATATAAAATAATTAGCCTTACTAAGATGAACGGTATAACGTCAATTTTGACTTATTTTGTTTCATCTAACATGTAAACTAACGATTTATTATTGTTGCGGGTAAAAATGATTTATTATTGCTGATTGTAACTTATAGACATATCTAAAACAAATACGGAGTACTTTTTTTTTCTAGTTCAAACGAACACATTATGTCGCTGGTAAGAATCGAACCTCCAACCTTGAGGATACTTTTTCAACCGGTTTTCTTACACTTATACTATAAAATCACATGCAATTTCGGATTCACTAAGTGGAACTATTTATGGTTTTTTTTGCATATTTGACATGAGATTCCCCTGTTTGTTCCTCTGTTTCAGTAAGACACATTTATGAGAAGTTGAACAATAAGAAATCTTCAAAAACAATGCCTGAAGACAAAAGTGTACTAAATGCACTTGATGCCGCAAAGACGCAATGGTACCATTTCACCGCGATAGTTGTAGCGGGTATGGGATTCTTCACGGACGCTTATGATCTCTTTACTATCTCCTTAGTCACAAAGCTTCTTGGTCGTATTTACTACACCCACCCTAATGCTCCCAAACCCGGTACATTGCCACCAAAGGTCTCGGCAGCTGTCAATGGTGTTGCCTTCTGTGGGAGTCTCTCCGGACAGCTCTTCTTTGGGTGGCTCGGAGACAAGTTGGGTCGTAAAAAGGTATATGGTATGACCCTAATGATGATGGTCATAAGCTCCCTTGCTTCAGGATTCTCAATTGGGCACGATGCCAAAGCCGTGATGGGATCCCTATGCTTCTTTAGGTTTTGGCTTGGGTTTGGAATCGGTGGAGATTACCCTCTTTCGGCCACTATAATGTCCGAGTATTCCAACAAGAAGACGCGTGGAGCTTTCATTGCTGCCGTGTTTGCTATGCAAGGGTTCGGGAACTTGACAGGAGGTATTCTCGCCTTGATAGTTTCAACAGCTTTCAAGGCCGCGTTCCCTGCACCTGCATATCAGGATAACGCACCTGCGTCCCTTGTCCCACAAGCAGACTATGTGTGGCGAATTATTCTCATGTTTGGGGCTGCCCCAGCCTTACTGACATACTACTGGCGTATGAAGATGCCCGAGACTGCTCGTTATACCGCCCTGGTTGCACAAAATTCCAAAAAAGCCGCCTCAGACATGTCTAAGGTGCTCAAGACGAAACACCAAAACGAATCTGAAAGAGCCGAAGATTCATCACCACCACCACCATCCCAGAAGAGGGCTAAGCAATACGGCTTATTCTCCAAAAAATTCATTAAACGACACGGGCTCCACTTGCTTGGAACCACCAGCAGTTGGTTCCTCTTAGACATTGCGTTTTATAGCAACAACCTTTTTCAAAAGGACATTTTCAGCGCAGTCGGATGGCTTCCGGTCGAAAAATCCATGAGTGCTCTCCAAGAGGTCTACATGGTAGCCCGGGCTCAAACCTTGGTCTCCCTATGTGGGACCCTCCCTGGGTACTGGTTCACTGTCGCTTTCATCGACATTTTGGGCCGGTTCTACATCCAGTTGATAGGGTTCGGATTTATGACCGTCTTCTTGTTTGCACTCGCCATTCCCTACCACCATTGGACCACCCCAGGGAACCACATTGGGTTTATAGTCATGTATGCCTTCACCTTCTTCTTCGCCAACTTTGGTCCAAACGCAACTACTTTCGTTCTCCCGGCTGAGATATTTCCAGCTCGTGTCAGGTCGACCTGTCATGGTATATCATCCGCTGCAGGGAAGTTAGGGGCAATCGTTGGGGCATTCGGGTTTTTATACTTGGCACAATCTCCTGATCCGGCTAAGACAGATGCAGGGTATCCTCCAGGTATTGGAGTTAGGAACTCGTTATTGATATTGGGAGGAATTTCTGGTCTCGGTTTTTTTACAACCTTCCTTTTGCCTGAAACTAAAGGGAAGTCCTTGGAAGAGGTCTGTGGTGAGCATAATGACGAAGATGAAGAGGAAGCTCAACAAGGTGGTTCGGACATGAGAACAGACCCGGCTTAAACATTGTTTATAGTGCTCAGTCCCGTTTTAAGGTACAATGGATGATGCTCATAGGCGCGCACACCTTTGCATACGTATTGTACTAGCCTTACGCTTTCTTTTAACACCCAAGAAAAGAAAAGAAAAAGAAGGTTAAAAATTTGATCGATTGTACTGGGAAGGTGCAGGATGAAAGGCAGTCGCATTGCAATAAGCACCGGAAGGTGCAGGATGAAAGGCAGTTGCATTGCAATAAACACTACGGATGGCTAAGAATAGTTACGAACTTCAACTCGACAAATTTTTGGATTTTTGATTTGATTTAACAGTGCAAGTAGAAAATTTTGAGTAGCTTTTTGGAAATGTTGATCAACATTACGAGGCAGTGAAAAAGATTATTCATCATTTACCTGTAGTCTTGCATTATGCTGTTCTATATCCTGAACTCCTGAAGCCTTTAATCATGTTGGTGACCAGAGATTGTTATATACTTAAACTGTCTCAGTCATTTGTTTACTGTTGATTAAAATAATTCTCACGAAACAAATGAATGGATGTAGTGGAGGGAGTACCTTCTTGCCTTGCTAATTGTTTTTTCTTATAAAAGTGTAGGAGTGGCAAGTGAGTCCGATATATATTGAACCTAAACTGACTATGGTGTAGCCCTTCCTAATTTTAATCATCAAATTAGGTTTTATAACTGAGTGGCTTGGATTCAGATTGATTATAGCCTAGGTAGTGAAGTTTTTATAATGGATCGGGTTTGCTCATGAGTTAGTTGTATAAAATCGCATAATCCTAATCGATTCAGAGTTATCCTTGTAAAGGTGTGAATGTGTGATTAAGGGCGCTGTTAATATTGTTAAGAACGGAGTTTTTCAATTAGGATTCTCTCCCTTACCTCTTCTTCCCATTTCTTTTAAACAGTGTAGATCATTTCCTAGAATAATTTAATGGTCGCAAATAAAAGCATGGAGGATGATGTGGAAAAGAAATAATATATAATATAAATTTATTAGAAATAATGGACAAAAAATGGAGAGGATGTTGGCTTTTTTTCCTACTTTGATTCCGAACATTAGGTGCATATGTTTCAAGTGCCCTTCACGTTTCATGAAAATCTTTAAAGAGGTTGGCTTATCTAATTTTTTGCCTATACAAATTAAGAACACGTTTTTCCAAGTATAATGCATTTTTTTTTGTGTAAATCACCCCTTGTGATCTGAATTTGAGCCGGTGAGAACATTAGGTGGTAAAACTCTTTCTCATAAGTTTTAACATTGCTATATCCCCAGAATTTGAACTCAATACCTTTGGTTAAGCTAGACCATTTACTCTTATCAGTTGATCACATATCGCAATAACGAATGATGGTGAAACATTTTAAAAACTGGAAGCAAATTACACCCTAGAACATTCTCATTACAAATAGAGATAGCCCATTCGTAAACTATTGTATTTTACTTAAAACTTTAATTTTATTTTGACAATCTCATATTTTCAATAATTACCACATATTTAACCAAATTCACAATCATTATAAAGTAAAATCGCTGTAAATTAGCATCATGTTATCATATTAAAATTAAATTCTGAAGTAAAATAAACACATGTATAATGCTCGAACTTCTTTTATTGGGACAAAATATGTCAACTGGGATTCCGTAAATTGGGTGAATATCGATTCACATCTGATAACTCTATGAAAGTCGCCAAAGTAATAGTTCAAAAAACTGAGATAGGGATTGATTCAAGATTTCAAACCTACTAGAGGTGAGGGGGCTTGGGCCGGGCTCACATTTAACATTTGACCCATGGACGAGCGAGTTTGAGACATGGTACTAGGCCAAGCCTTTGTAATTTTCTTAAAATAATTTATCCATATCCGTTTGCTTGTGGATCGAATAGGTCAGGTTCAATAAACAAGACGACCCATGAACAGAATTAGGCACGAGGATAAGGAGAAATATATTTTCGTTGGTCCCATTTGAGTCATTAGCAATCAGTATCAATGTTTTGAAACTGTGTCCTAGACATGTTTGAAGATTAGTGAGATATGATACCCTACCTATATTGTACACTTTCCAACTCAACTCAAATCTAATATGGACACTACAATAAGCCTTTGTCATTGTCAAATGTCAATGTTTTGTACCCTCAAAAGTTCAATAAACACCTTGAGAAAATTGTTGTCCTTCGCATCACTCCTATATAAACCCAACCAAGGTAGACCATCCTCTAGTCAAGTCAAGTTCTATCTTACAAGTTACAACCAATCGATAATACCAGGAGTACAACGGAGAGTAACCCACTAACTTAGAAGTTAAAACCTGATTTCTTACACATATAAAGTCATAAATTTAACAATGTAAGAGAATGTCGTATTATAAGTTTGTTATATGTAGAGCTAGCAAACTTGACTTGATTCGATAAACCCAACCCACACGAAACTAACATGATCCGACCCGTTCTGACCCGTTTGCGACATGACACCTAATACGATCAGATAATTAGGGCCCAAACTAGAACCCAACCCAATATTGACCCAATAAACTGATGACCCGATAATTATTAAGCTTAATATTAATCAAAATGAAAGTGACTTAGTATTTACTTTGATATGCCCGATTTACTAACAAAGTAACTAAATTAAAATAATTGTCGAAAACTAAACTTAGTTGTGTTTTGAGGGAGTTGGGATTTTGAAATTGTGAGTAATCAAAAACCACATAGAAACGGTAGGTCCAAGCCCTCTAAGGTGCACATCTACCATGCAAATGCTTTTATAACGATATAAGGGTAAGATTATAGTAAGACTCGTCAAAGTTTAAGACTCTCTTCACCCCAGACTCTACTTTTCTACATTTCCACTTTACTTCGTGATCTATTAATTGGATAATTTTTAATTATGGTGGGATCAAGACTCATCCTAAAGTCGACTTTGTCAAGACTAAGATAGATTATTGGTAATCTTGAGAGAGTCTTGTATCAAGACTACCAAAAGAGAAGGTTAGAAGGACATACAAATACACCAAACTCCTCCAAAGCCGACCGAAGCTAATGGGGAAGTAGCTAAGTAAAAAAGTGAAGTAATGCGATAAAGTAATTAAAACCCGATAATGACCCGGCCAAATACATCAATTAACCTGAATTGAACAAACTGAGTCTACCTCGATTCGAAAGGGTATATTAACCCGAGACTTACCGATTGTCACCTCGAGCCACACGCATGGAAAATACCTCAACATAACCATATATTCCGAATAAACATGAGCAAAAGCCCCTAAATGAACAAGAAGAATCGAGTTTTTGAATATTCATATATAGCTAAGTATTTAGAAAGATCCAGGAAACTTGGGCTTTATACATACATGGCAGTAAGCCGAGTAGTTACTCCTCTACCAAGTATACAAACTAGCAACACTATATACTTTCATTTACACTTCTCATTTCCAATCTTAATTACATTGGAAAATCATCAAAGCCATACATCCCCATATTTTCCCTTTTCCTTGCTGAGAAACTCGGCATTCTCTATCATTCTACGTCGACCCATCCGATTTAATATATGCTACGAGTACTGATTCCGCCATTCAGGCCCCTCTCGTCGGACTGTCCTCCACCCCCGCATGCAAACCATTGGTGTCCTGCATACATTTGCACATATTAGAACCCCACTTCAAAATAAGGCCAATGTGTCTAATTATCCTGCGATTAATTAAATCGGAACAAATGACTAATAATTCCGATTCGATTCTGTGACCACCACTTGAGTCTAATTATCCAATTACCAATCAATGTGGCTAACTTTACAAATGTTAAACTAGGATAATTATTAATTCCGAAACTAAATTAACAAACACATACTTAGAGCATCTTCAGCGGAAAGTCTGCGATCAACATCTTTACAAATCATCTTCCTCAACAAATCCTTAGCCGCACTCGAAACACCTCCGAAAACCCGAGTCGGAAACCGAAGGTTTCCCCTCAAAACCTTCTGAAAAACTTCCTCAGTACTCTCTCCATAAAACGGCGGAAAACCCGCAATCATAACATACAAAACGACACCAGCACTCCACACATCAACCTTCTCACCATATCCTCGGCCTTCTAGAATCTCCGGCGCCACGTAATACGGTGTCCCCACCACCTCCGTCATCGCCTCATCATCCCCGACCAAAAACCCGGCCGAACCAAAATCACAGAGCTTCACCCGGTTCGGGTTCGACCCTTCCCCCCGGTCGAGCAAGATATTCTCCGGTTTAATATCCCTGTGAACAACCCCGGTTCGATGGCATTGCGCAATTGCGTGCAACAAAGACGCCGTGATCTCCCTCGCCTCGTGCTCCGCCACGCGAGACTGCGAAACGATGTCGTATAATGTAGGATGAGGAGAGTAGTCGAGGACGAGGTGGAGGTGAGTAGGTGTATCGTACGCGCGGTGGAGGCGCGTGATGTAGGGTGACGTGGAGAGAAGAGAGAGTGCTTTAGGCTCGTTAGTTAGAGAGAGAAAGTCTGTTGGGTCGTTGATGACGGTTGATTTGTTGATGGATTTAACGGCGTAGATTTCTCCGGTGGCGCGTGAAGTGCAACGTGATACGACGCCGAATTTTCCACGAGCGATTTCGTCGAGGAGGTCGTAGTCTTGGAGTAATGGAAGCATATTTAGGTACGGGTACCGGTTCACAAATTTTTGTTTAAGACGGACGGATTTAATTGGTGTGTTTTTTTTTTTTGTTTGAGAGTGGTTTGAGAAGAGGAAGGGTAGTTGGGGTTTGGGTTGTAGTTATATAGGTGAGTTGAGGAATAGAATATTCGAAGTTGATCCAATGCAACAAATCCTTTTCTGTTGCAAATCTTATTAGGAGTATCAATTAGGAATACTAGTAATTACTGAAATAAATCCTAATCCTATTATAAATCTTATTTAAATTTGGCAAGTTATTTCGGTTGTTAGTTGAATGTAAAAACTAGATATTATTTATTGTATATAAGATATATACTTTATCCGTTCTAATTATTTATTTACCTATTTTATTCGCATTTTAATCAAAAATAAATAAATGAGTGAGACGAATAGAAAAGTTATACAGAATTTTAAATTATACTCCCTCCGTCCCGGTCATTTGTTGTCCTTTTCCATTTTGGGGTGTCTCAGTCATTTGTTGTCCTTTCTATTTTAGGATTGCATTTGATGAGTAATTTGATCTTTCATCTTCAATTTAGTCCACTTGACATGTTATAATTGGCTTCCTCCTCTTTTCTTGGTCTTTGTGCCAAAACCAAAGGACAACAAATGACCAGGACGGAGGGAGTAATTGATTGACGTGGACACGTGATTTCATTACAAATACATATCGAGCTGATCGAGAATAATTAAGTACATGTATTACGAGTACGTATCTGGATAAAGAGTATCACAAATTCTCATTTAAGATGGGATAACATTCGTAGACTAGATAGACCTGAGAAAATCGACCGGACCTGAATAACCTGAACCGACACCTGAACTCAAGACCCCAAATTGACCCGACTTAGTATAACCCAACTCAAATGTTTATTGTTGTAAACTGATTATCCACAAATAACTTGATAATAGTCGACCCAAAAATGACCCAATTCGAAATCATTAGACTCGAACCGATCCGATTGACCCGTTTGTCAAGTCTACCGTAAACGGGTCAAATACATACTAAATCATATGGCAAATTGTTAATTAATGCCAAAAATTTTATCTTTATTATTATTATTATTATTATTATCATATTGTAGTATTTGACTCGTGTTAAGCAAGCTGATAGTCTAATACACTATAGAGTATAAATGGTTGAATGGCCGTACAGTCTTGGTCGTTGATTGTTGAGATACGCCTGATAAGTCGATAAGCGGATGACGATTAGTTGGTCAAGGCCGTACGTATGACGTATATTTTAATATACAAAGTATTCAATTATAAATACGAAGTAGGAGTTTTGGTAGATGGAAATTTCTTATTTTGGATACATATATCCAAATTTCTATCTTGTAAATTGCCACTCATTTACCAAGAATTTTCGTATATTCGGACATTTCTTAGTATAGACGTATAGTTGTGTTTATCTACAACTCCTCCTTTCCATTTATAAAGATAAAGATATTATCGATTTGATTTTTTGGATCGAAATCTTGAGCTTCACTAGCAAAAAAGATATTTATATTTATTAGAAATTTCTTTCACTAAATTATTTATATTATTGTAAAAAAAAAATGATAGGTCAAAGTATCATTTTAAAGACTTAGTAAGTTAAAGAGCTCAGATAGACATTCACGAATCAATAGGAGTATAAGGTTGTGGTTAGTAAACTAGTTGATCTTAGATCACACATGGATCTGGGCCGCAACCCATCGAGGAGTTGAGAGTGTCCACTTTACAAGCTCAATGAGGTTACATCCCAAAACCAATAGCCCCTTGGGTTATAAGCTAGATCACTCTTCTCTATTTTTCCGATGTGGTAGACCTACATGTGATTCTTCACAGTTGAAACCTATAACGCTAATTGAAAACTCAAAAACTAGTTGATAGCCGAAAATTAGGAGTTGTTATAAACACACTAGACGAAAATACAACAGAATAAACAACTACGAGTAACTTATTTCTCACGTGTTGCAATAGGCAGCACTTCATTTCAACTAGTTAATTTGATTAACCAAGTTGTTTACCAAACACTTGAACAAAAATAAGACAGTTAGATTAAATGAGTTATTTAACTCAAACAAATTACCTGAAATGTCGTGTTAAATAGAGTTTGTTCTATTCCCATGAACAGAGATCGAACCTCTAACCTCATAATTAAGCGATAAGGTGATCAATCATCACACCAAACTAATTTGGTATATACCTACTTGAAATGTTGGAGAAACAACATAAGAAATGAAGCATTCCAACGTGTAATGTAGTGGTTACGTACTTGATTAATAAATTTAGTAGGGTTAGTACATAGTAACCCTCTAGAACCACTAAGGTCAGTTAGGAATTAGTAAGCTTCAATAATCCTATATTTGGACATTAGTTGTTTAATTAAAGATACATACATTAAAGATACATACGTATACATTGATTAGCATTACCTTCTCTAATTTATTTATGTGGACCATCTACTTTTATTGTTAAATAATGCTTATTACATTAGAGTATGAGACAAATTAGCAACCAATAATACTCTTATTGTGCTTGTGATTAGATATTTAGGTGGATAATGTATCTCATGATAATGCACATAATATCTACTTTATATTTAGTCTCATAATTGTAACCTGAAAGTAAATTGTAGATCAGATTGTTGATGTCAACTAGATTACTTGGTAAAGTCATGAGATATAGTACTCATTACCTAGGTTTGAACTCAGCCAGCATCAAAATCGTTTTTTATAAACTCCCTTTATACCATAAAAAAATGTAAATTGTAGGCTCAACAGATACGTCCATTCGATGATGTTTCTAGTTGTACTAGCCGCCTCGGCTGAAAGGATTATATATTATTCCAATAAAATAGACACTTAATCGTCACCCTCAGTAATTTATTCGATAGTAAAACATCTTGAAGTTTGTTAGATAACACGATCTCTAAACCAATTTTTTCGATTATGTTGTCGCATGTCAGTCAGCATTGTCAAGATTTAATAGCACGCGTGACCGGTGACTCTAAGCATTAATCACTATCATTTTCGACGGGTTAAGGTCACAATAAAATGGACGCAATCAAATTCTAATAATCTAAATAATCATAAAAATGTGACTCACGACAATTTTCGTTTGCAACATAGTAACATACTAACACTAGTAAGCCAAAAAAAAAAATAAAGAAAAAAAAAAATCTTGTCCTTCATGCAAAGGAGCCATGCGTGCCTAAATTGCATGCATGATACTTAAGCTACGTAAATATAATAATAATAATACATGGCGTACGTACGCGTCTATTAGAGAATGTAGAAGGATGAAACTAGAATATTAATAGTGGCTTTTAGGGAGACGGGAGAGTCAAGAGACTAGACAACGCTCATGTACATACACACAAATACACAATAAGGACATTCACAATGCAACATTGCACCTTCCATTTTGTCTCTTTTTAAGGTTCAACTTAGGGTTTGATATTTGTACCGATATTGGTCTTATTAGGCCCTGTTCTTTTTGGCTGGATGAAGTTGAATTGAGCTGAAAAGAGCTGAATTGAAATGAAGCGAGCTGAACTAAATGGAAATTTGTTGTCTTGCTGAGAAAAATAGAGCAGAAATAAGTTGAATTGAACCGAAGTGAGTTCAATTAGTACATGTATGGATTTTAAGTTAGCCACATGATAGAATACAATCCAACAATTTACAATTTGTTATAAGTGCAGTTAAATTACATGTATTCTTGTTCTATGTTCAATACAGTGTGCTACGACCGTGGCGAAACCAAGATTTTTAGTGGTCCTAAACTACTATACGAAGATCATAAACTCATTGTCAAAATGTTAGGGAGTTTAGGGACTACAAGATTTATTTGTGCTAATAAGAAAGAAATTCAACCACAAAGTTTCTTAGAGGTCGCTGTTAGTGTTAAAACATTAGTGAAATGTGACAAAGAGAGGGACTAGCCGTTCGTTATTAGTTGGATCAATAAGTCTTCCTTATGACGGGCTTTGATGAATTAAATATCACTCACTAGATAGATAAGACAAAATTAAGAGTGTTTAAAGAGTCATAAATGGCTTATCTTTATTTACTCATATATGTGATTTTATTTGATTTGTCACAAACTTGTAACGGATATTATCGGTCGCAAATAAGAAGTTGTGTTAGATTTATGGCTGTAAGGGAAGAGGCAAAACGTGAGCGGGTGGCAAAAATTATACTACGTATTTCTTTGGACGTCTCATTCCATAAGAAATCTTAGTGGTTCATTTTATAAGCTTGAGAATTGGTACTTGCAATTTGGATCTTGAAAACTAATATGAAATATTCGACTCAAAGCCAAACACTATGCGTTAATTAAGTTTGGGAATCCTAAATTTGAATTGGTACTTCAAATTTACAAATTAAGATAGTTGTGTTTGATATTTGTTAATTAAGTTTGGGAATCCTAAATTACGACTTACGCAATCTGATCGGAGTCCTAATAAGTTTAATTGGCAGTTTCCTGATATCATGTTTTTTCTCAACG
>VHZZ01040215.1:6340-16626 GCA_009801015.1 Silene noctiflora
CAAAAAGGGAGAGCATGCTCACCCTCTCCCAAGGGGTGAAAACCGGTGCCCCATAGACAAACAGAGGTCTTTTTCTTTTATTATTCACACACTCATTTTGCTAGTATTGCATACATGCAAAATATTCTCCAAAAGACAAAAGAATTTTGAAGTTCATTTTGTTCATATTATCTAATAAAAACCGAAATACTAGAGTAGTATTTACAAAATCTTAGAATGATATTTTTAAGGAAAACAAATACATATGTCTAGAATCAAAATAGTATTTGGATTAAGAGTGATTGTCATGGCACAAATCCTTGAGGAGATGTTCACATTATTGAACATGAAGATTTGAAGACGGAGGATCTTCCAGCATTATTTAAGCTCAAGAACAAGAGGAGGAAGGAGACCTCTCTTGTGCCCAAATCGGTCCATTTATGATGGTATGAAAATCGATTTATTTTATCTTATGTAATTGTTTTTGCATGCATAAGATCCTTAAGTTTTTATGACTAAAACTTTAAACCAGCATATGTGATATGTTAAATATGTGATTTCTAGCACCTGTAACCAATGAACCTAATGAACATAGGGTGTCAATCAAAAATGAACCTGGTGTATGTATGTTGGGATCCCCTTTTGGTTGGTTTTGGGTGAGAAGGCTCCCTCATTCCAGAATCCCGGCCCCAATATGCTTAAGCCAGTAATCTCGGGGTGGGATGCTGTATTGAAACTGCTTGTGTGATACCTGCTGAATATGCTTTCATTGTATGTGATTATGCGTAGCTAATAGAGATGTGACATAATATGAAGTATGAATGATAAATGGTTGTTTGGTAGATGTACGCATATCAGTACTGGTGTAAGGTCTAATACATGTTGATGTAACTGTTTTACTTGTTTGAGCATTGGGAAGTGGGGTATGCAGATGTTGTGCAACTTTTGAGTATGTGCCAGTTTTGAGCATAACGCTATGAGTATAATAGTGTACTTTGAGTCGGTAGTTAAGATGGATTGTAAGGTAGTTAGAGTGTTATTTGTACCTTTGGTGATTAGCTTGTGATAGCATCGTGAGTAAGAATTAATTAGTGACGAGTTCCGAGACGCTCTTCGGACTCCGAACGACGTATTGTATTGCGGAAACACTGATATCGACAACACATTTGTTTTATTTGACTTTTTGGGGAACTCGATCGAGTGCAAGGGCATACTCGACCGAGTCATGTCTAATCGACCAAGTGTGTAGGATACTCGACCGATTTCGTAAATAGACAGAGCTTGGATTGAATCTGCCCATTATCGATACTCGACCGAGTGGCGGATACTCGACCAAGTGCGGTTCGTACTCGACCGAGTGCCCCTAATAACCCAGAAATCGCGAATTAATTTTTACTATCTATAAACTCCTCTTTTCATCCTTATTTCGACACAATACTTTTATAACTCTCCTTCAAACTCTCCCAAAATGATTTATGTCATCAAAAGCTTGAAGGATCTTGTATTACTACATCCCAACTCAGTTTTATTCATCCTTTTCTTGTTCATTCTCTTCCAATTTGCAAGGTAATGTTGTTTTCACTAGTTCTTCATGCTTTGATAATAAATCCCCAAATTAGAAGTTGGAAGCCTTAATTTATGCTTAAATTCATGTTGGTGATAATGATGGAACTTGCTTTAGCTCTTGTTTTGATGCTAAAAACTGAAATTTTAAGCCAAAATCTTGTAGAAATCGAATTCGGATTTTCTAGGGTTTCACCCCAAAACTTGATTTTTGATACTTCAATTCCTCTTTTAAGACTAGAAAAGGATATAGGATATCAATGGTATAAATTTTTGCAATCAATTTTGAGTATTTTGAGCGAAAAATCCGTCTTAAGGCTTCACTTTCTTAGTAATGGAAATCTGAAACTTTTCCTTGTTTACAACCCTTGAGCCAAATTTCTTTTGTTGTCAATTGATATCATTGCAGTATGCCGAGACCTAACGCCAACAGACCACCTACCAAGAGAACTAGGGCCGAAAACGCCGCTGAGAGGGGACATATGAGCCAAGGTCCTACGGTTCCACCTGTGGCGCAGTACCCATCAGTCATGTTCACTGATTTCAAGCAGCGCGATGTTTTTGTTTCCTTAATGACTCGTATCAGCCGGGTGACTAGGTGTGTGGACACAAGTATTTTGGAGGAATTGGGGATTGAGGTTGAAATGAGGCACATATTTGAGACTTTGGGGTTGTCGGGGTTGCATAGGTTGAGGAAGCATTCCTATGAGTTCCTCACCTTGAAGTTCATGAGTTCTTTTTCCTATGATGAAGATGCGGAGACTGTCCATTTCAGGCTGATGAAAAACGATTTTAACTTGGCCATGGAGGATATAGCTGAGTATCTAGGGTTAGAGAAACCTACCGCGGAGCATTACGTTGATGTGGCTAAGGAGTGTAGGGCGAGTGAGTATCTTTCCTTACTTACCGGTACTGCAACCAATGTCAGTGCCATGCTTATGAACGATGTACAACACGTGACCCTAAAGATCTTTCTGAAGGTGATGACTTGTCTGCTTTGTGGGAGGAGTGACGTGAGTAAGCTGAATTCTCACGAGGTAATGTTGTTGATGTCATACTTGAACCCGCAGAGAGAGGCGAGGTTTTACTATAGTGCACCGGCCATTGTGTGCTCCAGTTTGGCGCTTATAACCCAGTCACCTCACCGCCATCTTAGATGCGGGGCCATAGCTACCCGGTTGGCCCAGAGGTTGGCTAATTTAGAACCCTCTCATGACTTCCCGACAATGTTCAAGAGTATGCTGGCGTTAGATGCGTATTACTTTCTGCGTCAGAAGTGGCTAAGGGTATTAGACGATAAGACTTTAGCTTGGAGAGTGACAGGCACGCTATGGATGAGGTTACCCAACTCGGCTAACCTACCTGAAACCGAGCACCTTGAGGAGTGCATTGATTCCATGGCACCACCTCACCAGACTTACCTTATCCCGAGGCATGTACTAAATGACATGTCGGATCCTATTCTAACCACTGGCTGGGGGAAGGCGACTCAGACGACTCGATCACCTAGGGGGATTAGAGATACGAGAGAGCTGCTAGAGGAAACCCCTTATGTACCACAGGGAGGTCCCATGTATCAGTATCCGGGATATCCTACGGTGCATGACCCACAGATGCAGGTGAGCGAATTGACTGAGCGATTGTCCAACACTTTGGTGTTAAGGAACTTTCATGAGATGACTCAGTAGCAGGGCATAGGGATGGACCTTTCTCAACCATCATGGTGGAGGGGACCTGGAGATGATAGTGGTGCCTTCCACTGCTACAGGATGGACCGATCTTTTTGGGGGTGTGCCGGAGAGCTTTGAGAGAGGATACCTTAACGGTCCATAGGGAGCCAACTACGGGAGTCAGCTTGATGCGCAGGGAGGATGGATGGGAGGTGTTACACCATCGGGCCATGGCGGAGGGTATGATGTTGGTGGATCCTCAGGTGCGGGGAATGAAGATGCGATGGATGATGACCTAGATAGTTACCTCTGAGTTTCACGTTTTTTGATAGTTTTATTAAACTTTTATCCATTTGGTGCTTAGTAGCATAAAACCTTTATTTCGGAGTGTTGTATGTGGCCATAATGCCAGGATTTAATTGTTTTCTTAGACTTTGGCTTGATGGTATATTACTCTAAGTGGCCTCGAGTCACCGTACTGGTTTTTATTGCAGGTAACATTTGATTGATTTGAAGGTTAGCTTTGTTGGAGGATCTTTTGAGTTTGAGTGCTCGACCGAGTGCTGAGGAGGGACTCGGCCAAGTAGGGCACCCTCGACCGTGTACCAACTGCACTCGACCGAGTACCCTGTTTCCAGTGTTTGGGTGATATTCTGATCTGTGCTAATCGACCGAGTACGTAGAGCACTCAACCGAGGACGACTTACTCGATCGAGTTCCTGTTACTCGACCAAGTCGTAGTAACTCGACCGATTACTAGTTGTTTTAACTTAGATTACGTTATGCTTGTATTGTATGGCTTGGATAGGGTATCTAGCGTTTGGTTTAGTTGTGGTTATGAGGCATGGTCTTGCTTGGGAAACGGTCATGAGTGGATTACGGTTTTGTTGGGTAGCATAAGCGATGGTGTGGCATGTCGGGGGTAACCCAAATATTTCGACTTCGAGTGTCTCGTCGACTTTTGTTTTTGACGTTGTTGGTTGGTACCCTTTTCTGTATACATGCACATATTATAGCGCTAGCGTGACTTTTGTCCTTGACCGATCGGAGGGTGAACTTCGGGGGAGAAGTTCTTTTAAGGGGGTAGAGTGAATTTGCACTACATGTTTCTATAAAAGAGTTGTGGTATCATGTTAAGTGGTAGGGAGTCGTGGTATCATGCTAGCTGGAATGTTATGTACGTATGTATGCGTGTTTTATGTGAGTGGTATGATAAGGCAAGTTATCACAACAAGTTTTTATGCGGTATGTGTTGCATGACATTTATGTATGGAGTGGAATACATGGAAGTGATGCGGAGTGGAGATTAGAGGATGGTGACGGTTAGGTGAATTGTAATAGTAACGAGGGTGATCTATCCAACTGGACCTTAGCGTTTGGATAAACCTTGGTGTCGGGGAGTCAAACTTCGGAGACGAAGTTCTTTTTAAGAGGGGAAGACTTTAATACCCGTCCCCTTGAAGGACTTGTTGACTGACCTTAAGTACCTTTGACCTTGTTAGAGTCGTTGTTATAGACGCAATAACTCGACCTAGTACAGGACACTCGGTCGAGTGTGGGGCACTCGACCGAGTGCGGTTGACTCGGTCGAGTATGTTGGTACTCGACCGAGTGCGCGGATAACAGTGTAATATAATGTTACGCAAAAGTCATAACTCGAAATCATTTCATTTCTTTCTTTTCCCCAACCTTAAAATCTGAACACCTCTTCCCCTACCTTTCCCCTCCCTATCTCTCCTTCAAGCCTCTACCTAGAAGACCACCGTGGGAATGGATGCGTGTGTCGGTTCCAGTTTAGTAAACCGTTCTTTTTGTAAGGTAAGTCGTCGTCGCCATCTGCAAGTCTTTGGTTAGGGTTATGGTTGTTTGTAATCTTTTTGTACTATCGTTGTAGGTGTCGATAGTGATGTCCCGTGATCGTGTATGCGTTGAATGGTGCTTCTTGGATTGTTGTCCAGGTAGGGTTTCCCTACTCAGTCGATTGTAGAACAGTATGTGGTATTATGTGATGATCTTTGTTATTTCTTTTTCGTTGAGTTATATATTAATGTTATGGTTTGGATATGGATATGGGTGTTGGTGTTGGTGTTGGAATGTGAGCCATTGCGAGAGACGGTCTCACCCCCATTTTTCACCTCTTGTGTTTCTCGACGCAAGGGGGATGTGCACATTAATGGACTTGGGTTCGCTCGTTGCGATGAGTAGGGCTTAGGTGGTACGGCTGCGGTCCCCATTGGCGGCGAGGGTTACCTGTTGCGATGGGTAATATGGCAGGGCTACACCACCCGGGGTGTAATCAGTTACTGGTTTTTATGGAGATTGGGGATGTTGGTTACGGTCACTATGGATGCTAGTGTGTTGTTGTTTTTTTTATATTGTTATATAGTTGACTGACTCCATTTATATTTTCAAAATTGTGATGATCCATTCGAGGATGGTGAACAAGATGATTTCTAGGTTTAGTTGATGTTATGGATGCTTTGCTGCTTGGGGTTTTCTATGGGACGGGAGATCATCTGACGTAGTGACGCTTGTAGTTGGTAGTCGAGTTATCAATTGTACTAGTCTTTCATATATGTATAGTTGCTTTTCTTTCAATCTTCGTTGTAAACTTGTAATGTATTTAATAAACGTTCTTGGATGGTCAATTTGATATGTACTTACCTCGGGCGACCGAGATGGAAGCGCCCTTTGGGTACCGGGGAAGGCCTAGTTAAGGCTCCTTGGTAAGTAGGGGTGTTACAGTAAGAGTCTATGTCGTCAACACGCTCAAAATCGCTTTCAAAATCATAGTTTTTTAACCTTTTTTGACGAGTCAGCAGAGAAATACTGTCGAGAAGAATCGCACCAGCAAATGCGCCTTTTGGAATAGTCGCAGCATCTGTTGCGCCTCTTCTAAAGGCACCTTGTCTGCTGCTGCTCTTCTTCTTCCTCGACTACTAGTCGTTTCGCCCTTCTCCCTTTTCTTTGTTTTTACCTCTTTCTTTTGTAATTTCCAGTTTCCTAATTTATTTTATTTTATCCTTTTCGACTTAAATCCCTTATAATTCGATATTTATGGGTTTTTGTTATTTATTCAAACGCGAATTTCAATTGTTCGATTCTTCCATATCAAATCATTAGAATTCGACTTTTGTATATGTTTTTCGACTTGTATATATATATATATATATATATATATATATATATATATATATATATATAATCTTCATAAACCACTTCAATTTCGAGTTTGATATCAATAAATACATCTAAATCAACTAACGAACTATAACAGCTCGCGGGTCTGACTTTCACGGTCAGAATCCAACTCGAGAACAGTCGCATAAGGTGATGCGCCTCTTCCAGAGGACGCACCATTTGCTGCGTGTGTTTTGGGTTGCCTCTGTCTCTGAACTTGTCTCATTTCGACGTAACTTTTCTAATTAAATTATAATTGACTATTATCCGTATTACCACTTTGTGTTTCGACATGTTTAATATTTCATTTCCTTTATTTATTTCCTAAAACCCTTTCGACGTGTTTGTGGCATAAATTCATTGTTTATCTTTTTTAATTTATATTGTTTCATTCGTTTACTCTTTTTCACATGTAATGTATATAAATCTCCACTTTGAACTAATTGTATGCTAATTATGTGTTAACCGACTTAGTCTAATTCACATGTTAGGATTGAAACGTTGTTTGTTTCATTGTATGCATATAATCTAATAACATATCAAGTATAAATGACATTTCCTGATCATTAGTAGAGGCCGCTATCGAGGCGAGTGGGATTAGGTTTTCTAATAAGAGCTTCCTAGTACGTACCCTCACCCCTTACTCAGATATCCGTGAACATTAGTGTTCATTGACATCACGGGAGTCATTTTAGACATGGAATGCTAAGGGCGACGAATTTCTTAGTGTTCATGTCACTACTTTGTGTCTTGGCAAGATACGAAGTATTCGAACAGATCCAATTATCCACGAAAATTTGTGGCGACTCCATAAATGCGGGCTTGTTCAAACCATTCACCAGTTTCAATGCCTTTCAAATCGGTAACTGCCCATGACGTGCTTTGTCAACACAAAGTTCTATGGGAGAAGTACTGCCGCCTCAATCTCAAAACGCGCGGGTGCGTGCGGCGCGGGTGGCCCATGTCCAGACACATCACAATCCTTGGTACTCTTACTCAGAAGTTCTCGTGGCAAACTTCCAAGTGTTCTACTTGTTATTTCAGATTTCCCATTAGTTTGAGGATGATAAGATGTACTAAAAAGCAATTTAGTGACAACAAACAGGACAAAGTCCTCCAAAAATAGCTCAAAAAATTCACATCTCGATCTGACACAATAGTAAAGGGAATACCATGTAATAAAACGATTTCTCTATAATAGAAATCAGCAATATTTGTAGCATTATCTGTTTTGTCTTTTTTGTGAGACTGAACAAATTGAGCCATCTTTGAGAATCGATCCACGACTACCATAATCGAATAATTTCCTCTTTTTGTTCAGAGTAATCCAAGGATAAAATCCACACTTACCTCAGTTTATGGTTGTGTAAGCACTTGAGAAGGTCTGTATAATCCTTTTGTGAAAGAACTTTTTTGCCTTTTAACAAACAACACATTTAGCCATAATATTCCAGTTAAGAACCTAAACTTTCACACTGTACAGTTAAGGACTTGTGTCTTGAATCCGTTAACTTTCTTTGAGTTGCCGTGAGAATAATACGTGATCTTGGTGTAATCCAAGAAGGCAAAAGAATTTTTAGTCAAAGAAGTCAAGAGAAATTTACTGCAATCATATGTAAGTGTGTTTTGTTCAACTATGATTGCTTAATAATTATAACATTTAGATCATCCCCAAGTAAAGGTTAAGTTAATTGGATCACCACCCATTTTTACTCTTAATCCACCTTATTTATCTTGACCCATTTTCACCCTCCCATGCAGAAATTCGCGATTTAGATCACCAACCCAATCATTTTTCACATTCCAACCAATTACAATGTCACCTTTTCATATATATTTTCTTAATTAATTGTTAATATTGCCCACCAATCACATCTCTCCACATATAAGGTCATGAGTTAGGTCAATTTGCTCCACCAAGGTTACAAATTGACCTTTTCCCCCCAAAGGTCACCCTAATTTTCTAGTTAAATGGTGATTAGTGTGACCCAACAAGGTCATGACCTCCCACGTCTTCGTAAGCGGCAACAAATAGGTAGCCATGTCAATTCCTATTATTTGCAACCATTTTATTACTCTCCAGCATTACTCTTTCATACTTGCAACCATTTTATTTAAAACTTGAACATTAAAAAAAAAATACATTTGTATTTATATTTTCTTTGTGCTCTACAAATAGAGTGTCTCTTTATATAGTTTAATAGTTATCTCAAATTTTTATTTTTTACTAATAATGCCCAAAAGATATGAGTTAAAATGGTTGAAAGTGGATCATGATAAAGGTAAAAAAGTTAGAGTGACTTTGGTGAGGTAGATTGTATATACAAAAACTAATATATAGTTGTTCGACCATTGTGAAGTAAACCCATAGATAAACATGGTTTTAAATTGAACAACATATTAGTTCGGGTATAAAACATACGCTAACATAAATCGAGGCATAAGACGACAAATGTTATGCGATAGTATACATAATACAACTTGATTATCTAGACAATTAAAATTGGGTTTTACGAAAATATTTTGAGTCAAACTAAATTAAAAAAGACCCATAATAAAAATTACAAAAAGCGAAACAATAATAATTATCAAAGAAACGAAAATAAATAAACAATAATAAAATAAAGTGAATAATAATAAAAACAAAATAAATAAATAAAATAGGTTACTTTGTTTTTAGTCAATGATTTACGTCAACGAGTGTTATAAGATAGGTGCTAGGCACACACATCTTAACTAGTGACAAATAAGGATGAAAAGAGAAGGAGATTCTTTGCCCCGAAGACGGTTTTTTAATTATTTACAAATTAAAGTAATTTAACCAAAGTGTCTAATTAATTACGTCAATTTAAGTAAACTAAATAACGAATAAAAGTAGACTTGACTAATTAAGAGAATCGAAATAATTTCAATAAGAAAAACATACTGACTTGCTATCGCGGATTATTTGAAATAATTGATTTAATTCAAAAGATTAGACTTTTGATGAAATAGTATATTCCTTTCTTTCTCATTACATTTAGTCTCGTAGTCAAAATAAAATTAAACTAAACAATTACAAAAGGTTAGTATAATTAGGTGCATAATTAAAATCAATAGTAATAATGGTTATAGTCACAATTGATCAGTAAAGGCGACAATTACACACAAAAAAGAACGAAAACTGAAAGAGAAGATAAGAACTGGATTAATCGCACTTGCACCCTCAACCTAATAAAACTATATAACCCACTATTCAAATCTTCATATGGGTGGTAAAACAAACAAATCCATAAAATTTTCAAGAAATCCCAAACATATACTCTACTAAGTTTCAAGAAAATTCTTGACTAAAAAAAAAAGTTTCAAGAAAATTAAACAGAAATCCTCCAAGAACACCTACAAATAAAAATGGCGTTTAAACCAACTATGCGAGCCACATTGAACAAGGTGAAACAACTACTACAACATCATGGAATGCTGATTTTACAAGTTCTAATTGAGGTGTAGACAAAAGATGACCCATCTACTCAAGACAATGATACTAACAACAAAAAGAAGGTGACATCAACTTGGAAAAAGAAGAGGGAGAGATTTGTGTAAGGGAACAAGCAATATCTGAGAAAGAAAAGGTACTAAAAGTCAAGGAACATCAATTCTCTACAATGGCCCACAAGCACTTGACAGCTAGAGAGAAGAAAATTGAAATAAAAGAAAGGTTTTTTTGTCAAACACAACCTTTAAAAAAAAGAAAATTCCAAACACCACCTTTAAAAAAAAGTTTGTCAAACACAACCTTTAATAATTGTTTTTGTCAAAAACGACCTTTTTGGCAAGATTTCAGCAACTTCGTGACAACTTGAAATGGGTGACTTTCGGTCGATGTTTGAGATAGCAAACGAGATCGGTTTGAGG
>VHZZ01040231.1:5560-17091 GCA_009801015.1 Silene noctiflora
ATGAGGGAACGTCTCAAGTCAAGAAGCATCGTATTGACCTTCTCATGCAACAATATGAGATGTTCAATATGATGAAAGACGAGTCAATCAATGGTATTTTTTCTCGCTTTTCTAGTATTGTTAATGAGCTTAGGAGTCTAGGTAGAGAGTTCAGATCTGAGGATATAGTCCGAAAGATCCTTCGTAGCCTAAGTGACAAATGGCAACCAAAGGTGACGGCTATTAAGGGGACTAGAGATCTGTCCAAATTGTCGCTCAATAAACTAATGGGCTCACTAATAGCACATGAGTTAACTCTCATAAAGTGTTTGGGTAAATGTTCCAAAGCTAGAGGTTTCGCTCAAGTGATGAGGAAGATGATGGAGATGATGAACAAGCCATGTACTCATGTAAATATAGAGGATATAATCAATAGTCACAATCCTAATAAGTTCAACAATTCTAGTAAAAAAACGTTTTCAAAAGAAAAGACATTTTTCCACGGTGGCTTGTTTTAAATGTGGTGAGAAAGGTCACAATCCCAATGTGAAATGAGTTCAAATCTAAAGATAAACGAGATTTTGCAAAGAAATATTATAAGCTTAAGGTCATGTCTGCAATATGGGGTGTATCTGATTCCGATGAGGATGAAAGCGTTGAAGAAGAATTAGATGCAAACGTTTGTATGATTACTCGTCTTGATCTCAATGGTTCCAAGTCTTCAAAGAATGAATCCGCAAAATGCCTTATGTCTCACTCTGACGACTCTGCTGATGATTCCGACACTGAGGTAATTAATCTCAAGAATAAGGTCAGAACCCTCTCTAAAGAAAAGCTTTGTTTAATGTTCGATGATGTACTTGATAAGTGTCTAGCTAAAAATGAGAAACTCGAATCTATGCAACTTAAAATTGAGGATATAGCTGAAGAGAATGTTGGTCTTAAATAATGTCTAGATCAAATAAGAGAAAGTAGCATCATCCCCTCCCTTAAAAAGGAAATCAAGAAATTGAGGAAAGGAAATCAAGAAATTGAGGAAAGAAAACCTTGTTCTCATTAACATTGCTAGCTCGTCAAAATCAATAGTAGCCTCTACTGTTGTTTCTGATGTTGAAAAAGAAAACGAGTCTTTGATTAATCATGTTAATGCTTTAAATAAAGAACGAGACTCTCAGCTAGCTGACCTCGCCTCATGTCAACATGATAACAAACAAGTTGAACAAATTACTTTGTTGCTAAGTGACAAAGCAAGTCATGCTAAACATGCTTTCGACAAACTAGGATAACTAAATCTTAACCATCTTGATAAAATTGAAACATTGACCAAAGAGCTAAATGATGCTAAAGAGTTTTACAAGAAATAAGAAGGAAGCCAAACTGTTTTGGACTCTCTCATAAGTCAGTCCCAAGAATCGGAAAAGAAAGTTGGAGTTGGTTTCAAAAGCAACAGTGGAGTGAACTGTGGCTTTCGAAACCATAAACCAAGAAAATCTGATTTTGAAGAAGAAAATATGTTGGCCTTCCTGAGTATATCACGTGCAATTATTGTGGTAAGACCGATCATGTATTTAATGAATGTCCTAAAACATTGAATGACTTAAACAAGAACATCAAGGTTGCTAAAAAGGTGTGGATTCGCAAAGATTTGATTAATGATGCAATTCACAATAAGGGGCCCAAATTTGTTTGGGTTCCTAAACTAACCTCTTGATTTCTTACAGGCATTAGTGAGAGGCCGCAACAATTGGTACTTGGATAGTGGATGTTCACGTCATATGACAGGATGTGAAAACCAATTTATCTCACTAGAAGCCTACAATGGTGGCACCGTGACGTTTGGTGACAATAAGAAAAGTGAAATAATTGCAATCGGGAAGGTTGGTAAGTCATCGTCACAATATGTCGACAAAGTGTTGCTTATCAAAGGTTTTAAGCATAATTTCCTTAGCATATCTCAATTGTGTGATAATGGTAATATTGTTGAATTTTGTGCTAGTGAATGTCATGTCCTAAATTGTGATACAAGGGAAATAGTTTTAGAATAAAAACGTGTTAAAGATGTTTACAAAACCAATCTTTGTGCATTGTCTAGTCGTACCATGTCTTGTATGAGTGCTTTAAAGAAAAACGACCCATGGCTTTGGCATAAAAGATTAGGTCACGTAAATGCTAGAACATTGAACACTCTTAAGCGACTTGACTTAGTCGGTGGCAGTCCTAACATTAAATTTGACGTTAATGGTTTATGTGATGATTGTGCTAGAGGAAAACAAGTAAGAAGCTCCTTTAAATCCAAAATGTTCATTAATACACAACAACCTCTTGAGTTACTTCATATTGATTTATGTGGGCCAATGCGTGATAAAAGTAGAGGAGATAGTCGTTTCTCATGTGTGATTGTTGACGATTTCTCACGATTTCTTTGGCTTCTCTACTTGAGTTATTAAGATGAAATATTTGATGAATTTTTAATTTGGTTGATAAAGGTCCAAAACAAATTTGATAAAAAGTTCATTTCGTTGAGATCCGACCATAGTACCGAATTTGAAAATGCTCATTAGTAGTAAGTTGCCAAAGAGCTTTTGGGCCGAAGCCGTCAATACATCATGTCACATTTATAACCGTGTTATGATCCGAAAAGTGATTAATAAAACTCTCTACGAATTGCTAAAAGGAATAAAACCTAATATATCCTATTTGAAATGCTTTGGAAGCAAATGTTTTGTTCACAACAATGGAAAGAATAACTTGGGTAAATTTGATGCTCGTAGTGATGAGGTCATATTTGTTGGATATTCAGATCGTACCAAGGCTTATAAAGTGTATAATAAACGAACTAAGAAAATGGAAGAAAGTGTACATGTTATATTTGACGAGTCTAGTCTTTTTCATTCTAATACACAGAAAGATGATGATGAAGATGATGAGAACTTTGAGCTTGAAATTATTTTACATGACATAGATGGTGTACACGAAGGAAACGAAGAAAATGAGGAGAATCAACAGTCCGAGCAACTGTTGATTGATGAACTTGGCCAAGAGACAGGGGCAACAGAACCACCCACTTCAGTAAATGAGGCTAGTACATCTAGGGGGAATAGGGAAACACTTAAACAAAATGAACCAACACAAACAGCCCCAAATTCACAAAATGAACTAGAATCCACAGTTGACCCGACTGTTGATTCAGAACCCAATGATGCCTCATAATCCATAATCGTACCGAAGAAGTGGAAACACCAAATCTCCCACCATCTTTCAAACTTAACTAGTGACTTGAATTCAGGAAGGAAAACAAGATCATCCCTCAACAATTTCTTTGCATTTCATACGTTCCTCTCTCAAATTGAACCGGAGAATATCACCATGGCACTTGAAGATGCTAGTTGGGTGATGGAGATGCAAGAGGAAATTAATCAATTCAAAAGGAATGAGGTATGGCATCTTGTCCCTAGANTCACCATGGCACTTGAAGATGCTAGTTGGGTGATGGAGATGCAAGAGGAAATTAATCAATTCAAAAGGAATGAGGTATGGCATCTTGTCCCTAGAACTACTGATTGTATCGTGATTGGTACTAAATGGGTCTTCGCAATAAGCTTGATGATTCCGGTAATATCGTAAGGAATAAAGTTAGACTAGTGGTGCAAGGATTTAAACAACAAGAAGGTATTGATTACAATGAAACCTCCGCACCGGTAGCTAGGCTTGAAGTTATATGTATGTTAATAGCTTTTGCGGCTTACAAAGGCATCAAACTTTTTCCAATGGATGTCAAAACGGCTTTTCTAAATGGTTATTTAGAAGAGGAAGTCTTTGTGGAGCAACCACCGGGTTTTATGGACAATAAATTTTCAAACCATGTTTTTAAATTGAACAAAGCACTTTATGGTTTAAAACAGGCTTCAAGAGCTTGGTATGATCGCTTGTCAAAATTCCTTTTAGAAAATGGTCTTGTGCGAGGATCCGTTGATAAAACATTGTTCGTAAAGTCACAGTGAGGTGAACTGTTGTTGTACCGATTTATGTCAATGACATAATATTTGGTGCAACGAATGAACTCCTTTATTTGTATTTTCTGGAACTAATGAAATTTGAGCTTGAAATGAGTATGATGGGAGACTAGGCTTCTTCCTTGGGTTTCAAATTAAGCAAACTCAAGATGGTGTGATGATTCATCAACAAAAGTACATAAAGGAGATGCTAAGTAAGTTCGGAATGACTAATTCAAATCCCTTCTCTACGCCTATGGTATCATCCATTAAGCTTAACAAAGATGAGAATGGTAAGAAAGTTGATGAAACAATGTATTGAGGTATGATTGGTTCATTACTTTATTTAATCGCTAGTGGTCCGGATATTTTATTTAGCGTGTGTCTATGTGCTCGTTTCCAAGCAAGTCCTAATGAATCACACTTCATTGCCGTAAAATGTATTCTTAGGTACTTGGTTGGAACACAAAATTTGTATCTTTTGTATCTCTCACATTGTCCTTTCGAGCTTTTAGGTTACTCGGATGCAGATTATGCTTGAAGTACCATTGATCGAAAGAGCATGTCCATAATTGTTAGTTTCTTAGGTCCGTGTTTAATCTCATGGGCGTCAAAGAAACAAAACATCGTTGCTCTTTCCACCGCTAAAAGCGAGTATGTAAGTGACGCATTGTGTTGCGGGCAAATTCTTTGGGTTCGAAAACAATTGAAAGATTACGGTATTATCTTTGATTCAACTCCAATTTTCTGTGATAATACTAGTGCTATTAATATTTTAAAGAACCCAATACAACATTCAAGGACTAAGCATATTGACATAAGACATCACTTTTTACGTGATCATTTGGAAAAAGGTCACGTCTTAAATTTTGTAGAATGGAAAATCAAATAGCCGACATTTTTACAAAACCGTTGGAAAGAAAACAATTCGTAAGACTTCGGTCGGAAATTGGTTTGTTAGATTGTGCATAAATTTGATTAATAAATTACCTTCCATGATTGACTAAAGTAGATGTTTTACGTATTTGTTAAACTAAGACGATTTTATGTTAATGTGAAATGAATTAAACAATTAATCAACATGTAAAATCCGTTGTGTAAATGTGTTATATGCATGGAGCCACTAAAGTGAATGACCTTACCCATCAAATCCCAATTCATCATTTCCCATGTCCTATTGTAGCCGCCTAAACCACACATGACCTCACCTTTTGCCGGCTACATCTCCCTCACAGCCAACCATAAAACACTTTTACTATTCACCTTTACACGTCACATTAACTCCTCTATATTCAACCATACAATAATGCATTCCCTCTTCACTTTTAAATATTTCAAAAACATATATCTCATCTCTTTTCTCCCAAAAACCCTTCAAAGAAAACCTCTCTCATTCCTTCACCTTTCATTTACATTGAAAATCATGCGTCCCAAGAAAAACATCCAAAAATCCCTCAAAGTCGTTCAAGATTCCTATAAACCCAAACCTAAACTACCCACAACCGGTTCCAAATCAGCTCAAACTCAAAAACCAGCTACAAAACCTAAGGTTACTCCAATGGCTAGAAGGAAAATGGTAGCAAAACGTCCCAAAACAGTCGCCAAGGTAGGAGATATTCAAGTCGGGATTTCAATCGAAAATTTGATTTGAATGAGCCACATGAAAAAGAAACCGTTGGGAATGTTGGTATGGAAGTTGGTGAAGTTGATGATGACGGTGTCCCAATTTTTCAAGAAGTTGAGAAAATTGTAGTGGATGAAAACAACATTGATAAGGAAGTTGATGGTAAGGAGGAAAATGAAATTGAAAATGAGGAGGATGTTGTTGGTGAAGAGGAGAAGAAAACCGAGAATGAAGGAGAAAATGAAGATGAAAAAAGTGAGGAAGGTGAGGAAAAAGAAGAGAGTGTCGAAACATTCGTGAGTGAGGAGAAATGAAAGAGAGAAAATTCAAAAGAAATTGAGGGTGAAGATGAAGGCTTTAAAGAAAAAGAAAAAGAGTGTGAAGAAGTGTTGAGTGAGATGGTTAGAACTCGAAGAAGGAGAGGAAGAGGAAAGGTTGTTGATGAAGGCAAGTTGAATGTCATCTTTGATGATGAGAAATTGTTCAAAGATAACAATGAAACTGTGTCAAAATAAAAACCCAAAACCCGAGGAGCACAACCCGATCACGCTTGAGAAATAGGAAAATTTAAGAAGTGGAGGAAGTTGAAATTCAATAAGAAAAAGTTGAGAATGAAAATGATGAAGTTGATAAAAAATTGAAGGGTGTCTTGATCTCAATTGAGCAAAAGTTGGACGAAAACAAGAGCAAGACACTTGAGATTCTTCAACAACACCAATTTCCTCAAGTCATGTATGATTGTTGCAAGCATGTGATTCGTGGTAGCTTTCAATTCGGTAGGCGCTATGATCTCGAATGGTATGACTCTTCTGCCACTTCTAAGTTTTTCAAAGATGCAATTTTTGCCTAAAATTGGCAAAACCATCTTGATTACCATGGGAGAATTTACCTAACTAAGTTGGTCCAATTCTATACCACATTGAAGGTTAATGTTGATTCCGGCTCTCTTACCGTCGTGATTAACAATAAGCCTTTGTGCCTTAGTATCGAAAGTGTTGGTAGGATACTTGGGGTTCTAACAACCGGGTTGTCACAATTTCCAAAGGGTGATTGACCTACTATTAACGGGATTACTTCATTGACCGTGACCAAATTCCTTAGTCTAAATGCTAATTTTTGAAATACCCTCACGACTAGAGAAGTCAAGATCAATCATAGGTTCTTCTTTAATTTCATTTATCGAACCTTGATACCGTGTAATGGAAGCCGTGGAAAGTGCTCCGTTTTGGATATCTGGTTAATCTATCACATTTCTAACCATTTTAAAATCAACTTACCTGCTTTAATGTTCTCTCACATTGATCATATTGCTAAGATTGTTGAGATTGTTGAGAAACGTAAGGTTGATACTGCTACGATTTTAGCCTATGTAATGTGGTTGTCATTGATCTTTGAGAAGATGGAAATTGTTGATTCGACAAGCTTTGGGGTGGATGATCTATGTGATTCAATGACTTCGGGTATGCTCTCGAAGATGTTTTGCAAATTAAGGATGATAAGCTTGCTCGTAGGTGGCCGGGTGGTAAGGTACTAGTGTTGGGTCTACTTCACTTGATTCCGCTTCTATTACACGCCTCAACAAAACTATGAAGGAGATAATGAGTCTCCAACATGCTCAAATGGAGGAGGTCGTGGGGTTAAAGTTGGACGTAGCGGAGTTGCATGAAGAGTTAGCCGAGGTCAAGGGTCAAAATGAAGAACTTGTGGAAATGGTTCGTGGTCTAGTAGAACAAGCCGAGTCCGAGGATGGTGATGCCAAGGCCTAAATCCGCTTGATCAACCTAAGCCTACCCTAAACCATATTTTGTCGAGCCTAAACCCAAGCCAATGATCAAACATTTTATAATCCTTTTGCTCACTTGGTTCTTTTTATGAATTTTATCATATTTTGCTCAAACTTGGTTATGCTTGTTAGTTGTTAAACAATTTATTTTGTATGACTCAAATCCCTATGTGCTACAGTTATCGTATTCTTCCTACTTGATGATGTCAAGAAGGGAAAGTTGTTAAAATTATGCATGTGTGATCTAATGACACTTAGACCTACGTACACCGTAATTATGTTAGCTTAACCGGTTAGATATTCTACTTAGGCTAATTAAAAATTTGACCAAAGTAAAATGACCATGTATATATACATCGTATCTTTAATCATGCTTTGACTTTTTAACCTTGACCATGGATTAAAGGGGAATGACACATTTAATTTTATTTGTCTTGCCATCGTCAAAGGGGGAAATTGTTGAGACCCAATTTGGTTAGTCTAATATCGATGATGTTTTAAGACAAATTATGCTCATTGTTTTTTTAATGTGTGCCTCCTAAATTTAATCATGTAGTATGAAGCTCAAATCGCCAATTCAAGGTTAACAAGAAGATCAAAGATGAAGAATGTCATTAGTATAAGAGTCATGGTATTGTAAGATCATAACTCGATTTTGTGTCTAAGTGCCAAAAACAATAGTGCAGTCAATTGTGACTTCTAACTCGTCCTTCAAAGAAATATTTCGAAAATCTTTGTTTAAATGCTTTCAAATTTCTCAAAATGATTTTCTGGAAAAATTTTGAATTTTTTGAAGAAAATTAAAGCTTTCAATGTCTTGGAAAAAAAGTTGCTTGGAGAATAAGTCACTTACTATAAATGAGTTGTTTAATTTTACAAATATGGAAATGTTTATGGTTCCCATAAACTTAAAACAATCCGACCTGCCACCGTCGTAACACAACCCCAATAAGATGGGATGTGCACCTTTGGGCCCGTTATTTGTCCTCACTTAAGCCCAAAAGCACAAGGCCTTGTTACTAAGTGGTGGGTGAAATCCTTTATAAACACCTCATAAGCTCATTATTTTCCCGATGTGGGACAACTTTCCTCTCAATCTCTTGAGGTATTACAAACTCCCCCACTTAAAGAACACAACATCCTCGTTGTGCATCAGAGCTGACTGAAGCCAAGCCCATAATCCTCCCCCGCTAGGTGGGTGAACCGGGTACTCCTGACCACATGCTCACTACCCTACAGTCGCAGGGTTGCTCTGATACCATTTATAAAAACCCGACCCGCCACCGTCGTAACACAAACCCAATAAGATGGGATGTGTACCTTTGGGCCTATTATTTGTCCTTACATAAGCCTAAAAGCACAAGGCCTTGTTACTAAGTGGTGGGTGGATTCCTTTATAAACACCTCATAAGCTCATTATTTTCCCGATGTGGGACAACTTTCCTCTCAATATCTTGGGGTATTACAAAACTTTGCCATTTATGCTCGTTCTTGTGCAAAAACTTAACTTATTTTTGTATGTCACTAAGATGATTTCTTGCTTGAGTAATCACCGATTTATTGAGGAAGAATACTCGGTTTACTTGGGAAGAAAACCGTGCTTACATTGTTGCCCAAGCAAACTTGTTTACATTACTTTAATCACTTTACTTATATTGTGTGAAATATTTTAAGTGTGATGTATACTCTACTTTACACTATAAATACCTTACTCATGTCATTTGTTTAAGTGTGCAACAAGAGTTTTAAATCATAAAAAGACTTAAGCTTTATCGAGTAAATTAACTTTGCAAAATCGTTTATCATTTTACTATTATTGAGTCATCTTTTGCAAGCTTACTTTTCGATTCTTTTTAAATGAGTTATGTTGCACTTAGTCATTCAAATCTTGTTCGATGATCTCGTGTTAGTACTTAAACTTTAGCTCCTTTGTTCATTGTGTGAACAACATTGAGATAAGTCAAGTCTTGTAACAAAACCGGGTAGAACCCAAAACAAGTCTTAGGATAGAGGTATCTTAAGCTACGAAGTCTTCGAAGCGGAGTAGCTTTTGAGCATGGAGTCTTTCGACGGAGTAGCCCAAAGCAAAAGTCTTATTGCGGAGTAGCTTTAAGCAAGAGTCTTGGAAGCGGAGTAGCTTTTAAGCAAAAAGCAACCGGAGTAGGTTGGGGAGTTATTTTATTATTCGGGGTCTTAGTTTGTATGAGTTTACATCTAAGGTGTTTAATAAAATAGCGTTGGACGTAGACAGCGGAGTAGTGACTGGACCAGTTTTAAAAACATCATTTTTCGTGTCTATTTCGTTCTTATTTCTGCTGCCACTCAACTCACGTTTTACTTACAGAATCAACAGTTGAGTACACAATGACTTTTACTTGCTGAATCGTTGTTGCATACTTCTAACTCTATAGTTATAAGTATCAACTTCTCCTTTCTTCTAAGTATCATCCAAAGTGTTATTGAGTTTTAAATAAGTTTTCATTAAGCTTAAAATTTTAAATAGACACCTAATTCACCCCCTCCCTTTTAGGTGTTCTCGCCCTTGACTCTTCATCTTCATTTCTGATATAAGTTCTGGAACCTTTTCGGGTTGTTTGGTTTTCACATATAGATTGAGAATATTGTTGAAGGCAAGAACATGGGATGCAAAACCCATCTTATCCATCTTTTTGAAAGTATCTCGGGCTTTATCAGTTTCCAAATTAGTAGAATAGCAAGTTAAGAGTGACCTATATCCATAATGGTTCTTAAAAGCAGGCGGAATGTCATCAAAGTACTTCTCAACTTCAGCAAGACCCTTAAGTTTGTGTAACATACCTACATTCATTGAAACGTGTCTACCTGAACTGTCAAATTTGTCTTTCTCAAACCAATCTATAATCTGCAACAAACATAAACGAGAGAATTAAATGTCGCCAAGAAGACATCTTTTAAAGCAGGTAATCACTCGATTTCAGCGATTACCTGAAAGCATATTAAACATCACTTTTCGGGTCGGATCGGGTTGGAAAAAATAAAAAAATAAACAACAACAACAACAACAACAACAACAACAACAACAACAACAACAACAACAACAATAATATATTATTATNAACAACAACAACAACAACAACAACAACAACAACAATAACAATAATAATAATAATAATAATAATAATAATAAAATATATTTCAAATGTAATTTTTTTAATCCGCATCTTATATTATCAACACAATAGCAGTAAATAATACAAAATTTATGCTTAAATGAAAGCATTTTTCGCTACCTATCGAAATATATAAGTATCGAAATTAATATTTTGCATTATATTTTTGGAAATTTCCCATGATACCCCTTAATTTTGTCAGATTTCTCATGGTACCCCTGCTTTTTCGAATCTGCCAATGGTACGCTTAAGGTTCTACTTTTGTGCCCGTGGTACTCCTTCATGTAACGACCGTTAAAGGAACGTTAACTTTTGATGACATGACATTAATTATTAAATTAAAAATTAATAAAAAATATGAAATAAAAATAATGGTTTGAGCATTTCCCATGGTACCCCTGTACTTTATACATTTTTCCCTAGATATCTTAAGTTACAACAAAAGAAGCATCATATGTCATTACTCATTACAACTCATCACCCAAAAAATTAAAAAGGTTATGGATTTAAGAAGAGATTATATAGAAAATGAATCTTGACTTACTTGACTATGTTAACTTAGTATCAGAAGCTAAACAACTATCCAACATGACAATGTAAATTAAAAGAAAGATTTGAGGAATTAAGTTAATGATGACATAAAGGCAAAGATGAAAATTTTGTTCAAGGACTTACTTATATTTTAACATAATTTAATTATGTACGTACTTGTTGATGTTGAATAAGAGTAAATCGAGATGACACACAGAATTATAGCAAACACCAAAACTTCAGAGAGACGGTCTCTCAATAGCGTTATTGAGAGACCTCCTGAATTTTGTGTTTTCTTATTATGTCTCTCATTAAATTTGTGAGAGACGGTGTAATACCTCGTATTTTAAGGCTTGGTTAGTGGTTGGTCAGACGGTGAAATTATTAAAATGTGTTTTAAAATATATTTTATAAATTACAGAATTATGTTGTGAGACGGAATAATATAATAGAATGATGGATGAGTCGGGAAT
>VHZZ01040246.1:4376-14650 GCA_009801015.1 Silene noctiflora
TAATATTCTTTTTCTTATAACAACAACAACAACAACAACAACAACAATAATAATAGTCATTATCATCATCAGCATTATTATTATTATTATTATTATTATTATTATTATTATTATTATTATTATTATTATTATTATTATTATTATTATATTACAATTATTATTATTAATTATTATTATTATTATATTTAATATTAATATTAATATTATTTCAGTTCAGTTCAGTTCAGCTCAGCTCAGTTCATTTCAGCTCTAAAAAGCCAGAAAGAACAGGGCCTTACTCTTGTTCCCAAAGTTGAGGTGCCTGAAAGAGTGATGCAATTTCGACTCATAGCTTGTTCCAACACCATTTACAAATGTGTGGCAAAAGTGATTTGTTCTAGGCTAAGCACAATCTTACTTGATATTGTCAATCCCTCACAGAGAGCTTTTGTGAAGGGTAGAGATATTGTTGGAACTATCCTGATATGCCAAGACTTGATTAAACTGTATAAGACAAAGCCTGTTCTCCTAGGATTATGATGAAAATTTACCTACCAAAAGCTTATGATTCTGTGTAGTGGACTTTTCTTCAAAATATGTTGGAGGCTTGGGGGTTTCCTGAACAGTTTGTGAACCTTCTAATGCAATGTGTCTCCTCTCCCACTTATTCCATTGCTCTGAATGGCAGCATATTTGGGTATTTTCATGGGAGAAGGGGCCTTAAGCAAGGTGAACCCCTATTATCTCTTCTCTTCACTATTTGTCTTGTGTATTTGAGTAGGGTCTTAAGTTGGGTGCAGAAGAAGAAGAAGTTTAACTTTCATCCTCTATGTCAAAGAACAAAGTTAAGTCATCTGTGTTTTGTAGATGATTTGATAATGTTTTGCTGGGGGGAAAGACCTTATGTTGTTCTGTTGTTGAGGGCTTTTAAAACTTTTTCTATGGCCTCTAGATTAAGTATGAATCAAGGGAAGTCTAATTTGTATAATAATGAGGTCACTGCAGCTACTGTGGCACTAATTGAGAGATTGTCAAGCATGAAGAGGGGTAAAATCCCATTTAGATACCTTGGTGTCAGTATAACCCCAGAGAGATTAGGCATTGATGACTGTCAGTGTCTTACTGAGAAGATCATTGCCAGGATTAGGGGATTAAGAGCAAAGAAACTCTCCTATGCAGGGAGAGTGATTCTTATTAAATCTGTATTGGGTACTCTTCACAACTATTGGGCCAGGATATTCATTTTGCCTAAAGCTGTGATTCATAAGATTGAGGCAATCTGCTGGTCATTCATGTGGCATGGGACTGACACCAAAGATAGCCCTCGTCTAGTTTCTTGGGATCAAGTTTGTCAATCTAAAAAGAAATAAGGTTTGTGGATAAACCAATTGTACTGGTGGAATGTTGCAGCTGTGGCGAAATATGTCTGGTGGATTGAGGAAAAAACTGATCATCTTTGGGTTTGTTGGATACATGCCATCTATATAAACGAACAATTATGGGAGGACTATAAACCAGGTGCAAGTGCTAGCTGGGCAAAGAAATATATTTGTTGGGTTAAAGATATTGTGAAATCCTTCATGTTTGCTCCAGGGGTTGCTGATTACCAGATAAAGACAGGATACTCTTGGTTATTGAATGAAGGACCTGATAAGGAATGGCATCGTTGGATCAGTAATAGACTAATCATTCCTAGATACAGCTTTCATGTATGGATTATTGCTCATGGACGTCTACTAACACTTGACAGATTGATGAGGATGGGTGTTACTCAGTCAAACAGGTGTTTTCTTTGTGATAGTGCTCTAGAAAATATTAATCATCTTTTCTTTCAATGTGAATTCAGTAGCAGATGTTTGATGTTGATAAATGATTGGTTCCTAGTTTAGCTACCAGATAAGATTATAATTGATTGAGTGATGGGTTAATCACAGGGCTAGATCATTGCTTATGAAGAAAGTTCTGGGGTTTATTCTGGCCAGTTTGATGTACCAGATATGGATGAGTAGGAATAAGTGTAGAATTAAAGGGATGGTGCCTTCCCCAAGTGTTATACTGAAGAAATGCCAAGAGGAAATTAAGTTGAGATTGAACAGAAAAGTCATAGGATCAAAAATAGGGAGAGTCAATGAGTGGATTCAAAAAATTTGTACTTAGTGTTGATGTTGTACTAAGGTGTTTGTTGGCCTTAGAAAATTTGTAAGGAGTGATTTATTAATATAAAGCTTACATTTTTCCAAAAAAAAAAACAAACTACTAATTAATTACCCATAACAAAGCCCCCCAAAAGTTAGGGTTCAAATAAGCTAGAAAAGGGTAGATCTTAACTTAATTAGGTGAAATAAAAGATGAAAGGGGTGAGAAATCCTCTAATCTAAGCTTGAATCCCATAATATGGTATTTGTGAGGGTTTTAGAGAGAAAGGAGAGGATTTGAAGAGATAAGGAGACATAATGAAATGAATTAGGGCAAGGTCCCGAAATTGGGTTTTATCGGGTACTGCACAGTGCAACTCGGTCGAGTGACCGAGTCCACATGGCCGAGTGCCACATGCTCGATTCACTGAAAGCTCTACTCGGTCCACTACAAACTCGATCACTAGGTCTAGTCTAGTTCCTACTTGGTCTGGTGTATGACTATACTTTACTCTCGAGTAGTCTCTTATCATATCCGGTGATCCTCTCACGCATCCCGAGGCTCTCGTACGGGTCTCACATTAATCGGGTATTACACAATTGCTTCAAAAAAATTCATCTCACCTATCTTCTCCCTAAAACTGTCCAAACTCACCCTCTACCCTTCCTTAGTATTTTATCCACACTCAAAGTCATGCCTCCCAAGAAAAAATTCAACAAATCCATCAAACCTATTCGTGATTCGTATATACCAAAACCATAACTACCTAACAAAAAAACTACAACCGAAATCTTTGGTTCCAAATTCGTTTAAAGTAAAAAACCGGCAACAAAATCAATGTTTACTCCAATCCCGAGAAGGAAAACGGTAGCAAAGCATCCCAAGATAGTCGTCGAGGCTAGGAGATTTTCAAGTCGGGTTTTCAATCGAAAATTCGATTGGAATGAACCACATGAAATGGAAACCGAAGGGGATGTTGGTAGTTCAAAAGAATTTGGTGAAATTGATGATGATAGAACTCCTATTTTCATAAAAGGAATTGATGTTACTATTGATGTTGATGTTGGTAACAAGAATGAAATTGAAGAAGAGGAGGATCTTGGTGAGAAAGAAGAAGAAACCAAGAAGAGAGGAGAAAAAGAAGAAGAAACCAAGAAGAGAGGAGAAAAAGAAGATGAAATTAATTAGGAAAACGAGAAAAGCATGGAATAAGAAACGAGTGAAAAGAATGAAAAATCAAAGAGTAGGGAGAAAGAAAAGAGAGAAAATTCAAAAGAAATTGAGAGTGGAAAATAAAATAAGGAAGAAAAAAAAAGAGTGATGAAAAGGTGTTTAGTGAAATGGTTCGAAATCGAAGAAGGGGAGGAAAGGGGGAGGTTGTTGATGAAGGCAAAATGGAGGTTGATGTAGACGAGTTGAATGAAGTCTTTGATGATGAGAATTTGTTCAAAAAGAACAATAAAACCGTGTCAAAATCGAAACCCAAAACCCAATTCAAACTCGATCACGCTTGAGGAAGAGGAAAATCGAAGAAGTGGAGGAAATTGAAGTCCATGAAGAATAAATTGATGATGAAGTCGATGTAAAATCGAAAGGTGTCTTGATTGGTATTGAACAACCATTGGATGAAAACAAGAGCAAGACACTTAAGATTCTTCAACAACACCACTTTCCTCAAATTGTATATGATTGTTCCAAGCATGTGATCCGGGGTAGATTTAAATCCGGTAGATGCTATGATCCTGATTGGTATGACTCTTCTACCGCTTTTAAGTTTTTCAAAGATGCAATTTTTGCCCAAAATTGGCAAAATCATCTTAATACTATGGAAAAGTTTATTTAGCTGAGTTGGTCCAATTCTATACAACGGTGAAGGTTAATGTTGATTCCGGGTCACCTACCTCTGTGATTAACAATAAGCCTTTGAGCCTTAGTGTCGAAAGTGTTGGTAGGATTTTTAAAATTCTAAAAACCAGGTTGTCAAAATTTTTAAAGGGTGGATGACCTACTGATGGGATTACGTCCTTAACCGTGACCAAGTTCTTATATCCAAATGCTAATTCTTGAAATACTCTCACGACTCGATAACTTAAGATAAATCATAGGTTCTTCTTTAATTTCATTTATCGAAACTTGATTTCGTGTAATGGAAGTCGTGGGAAGTGCTCCGTCTTGGACATACATGTGGTTAATTTATCACATAGCTAACCATTTGCAAATAAACTTACGCGGTTTAATGTTCTTTCACATTGATCATATTGCCAAGATTGTTGAGAAGTATAAGGTTGATAGTGCTACGGTTTTTGATTAGGGAATGTGGTGGTCTTTAATCATTGAGAAGATGTGATTTGTTGACTTGAAAAGATTTAGGGTTGATAACCTATGTAATTCAATTACTTCGATAATGCTCTCGAGGATGTTCTTGCAAGTCAAGAATGATAAGCTTGCTCGTAGGTGGTAGAGTGGTAAGGCATCTAGTGTTGGTTCTACATCATTTGATTCCGCTTCTATTATATATCTCAACAAGCATAAGAAGGAGATGATGAATCTCCAACGTGCTCAAGTGGAGGAGATCGTGGGTTTGAAATTGGAAGTAGCGGGATTGCATGAGGAGCTAATCGAGGTAAAGGGTCAAAATGATAAACGTGTGGAAATGGATCGTGATCTAGTTAAACAAGGCAAGTCCGGGGAAGGTGATGGCAATGCCTAAATCCTCTTGCTCAACCTAAGCCTACCCAAAACTATATTTTGCCGATCCTAAACCTAAGCCAAAGATCAACCAATTCCTAATCTTTTTGCTCACTTGGCCTTGTATGCATTTTAATCAAATTTTGCCCATATCGGTTATGTTGTTAGTTGTTAAACAATTTATTTTGTATGTCTCTAATCCCTATGTGCGACTTTTATCGTATTCTTCTTACTTGATGATGTCAAGAGGGGGAAGTTGTTAAAACTATTCATGTGTGATATAGTAACTCATAGGCTTGCGTACACCGTAATATGTTAGCTTAACGATTAGATGTTCTACGTAGGTTAATTAAAAAATTTGACCAAACTACAATAATTAGGTAAATATGCATCTTATTTTGATCATGTGTAGACTTTTTAACCTTGACCATGGATTAAGGGGAAATGATACTTAATTTAAATTGTCTTGCCATCATCAAAGGAGAAAATTGTTGAGACCCAATTTGATTAAGCTAGTGTTGATGATGTCTTAAGACAAATTAATCTTATTGTTATTTAATCGTGTGCCTCTTAAATTTAATCATGTCGCATGAAGCTCAAATCGTCAATTCAAGGTTATCAAGAAGATTAAAGATGAAGAATGTCATTAGTATAAGAGTCATGGTGTTGTAAGATTATTAACTCGATTTTATGTCTAAGTGCCAAAATACACAGTGCAGTTCACTGTGGCTTCTGACTCGCCTTTAAAGATATACTTTGAAAATCTTTTGAAGTATTGTTAAAATGTTTTCAATTTTCACAAATGATTTTCTATAAAAGTTTTGATGTGTTTGAATAAAATTAGAGCTTTGAATGCCTTGCCAAGGAGGTTGCTTGAAAAATAAGACACTTACCAAATATGAGTTGTTTACTTTTACATTTATGGAAAGGTTTATGGTTCCCATAAACACAACCACTTATGCTTGTTTCTTAATGCAAAACCTAACCCATATTTGTGTGTGTACAAATTTGATTTCTTGCATTAGTGTGCATCGATTTCTTGAGGAAGAATATTGGTTGCTTAATGAAGAATTCGGTGACTTGTGCATGTTGTCCAAGCAATCTATTTACAATATTTTTATCACTTGAACTAATGGTGTGTGAGATATTTTAATGTATGAAGTATACACTACTTATAAATTATAAATATATTGTTTAATTCATTTTTACAAGTGTGCAACAATGAGTTTAAAACCGAAAAAAAACTTAAGCTTTATCGAGTAAAATTAACTTTGCAAAATCGTTTATCATTTTACAATCATTGAGTCACATTTTGAAAATTTTGTTTTAAGTCTTTTAAAGAGTTGTGTGTTACACTTAGTCATTCAAATCTTGTTAAATGATCCCATGTTACTACTTAAACTCTATCTTCTCTGTTCATTGTGTGAACATCATTGAGATAAGTGGAGTCTTGTAACAAACTGGGTAGAACCAAACCAAATCTTTGGGTAGAGTTATCCTAAGCACGAAGTCTTCAAAGCAGGGTAGCCTTTGAGCATGGAATATTTCGGCGGAGTAGCCCAAAGCAAAAGTTTTATTGTGGAGTAGCTTTAAGCAAGAGTCTTGGAAGCGGAGTAACTTTTAAGCAAATAGAAACCGGAGTAGGTTGGAGAGTTATTTTATTATTCGGTGTGGTCTTAGTTTGTATGTGTTTAATTCTAAGACGTTTAATAAAATAGCGCTGGACGTAGGTCGCGGAGTAGTGACCGAACTAGTTTTAAAAATATCGTTAGTCGTTTATATTTACATTTTATTTCCGCTGCACTTTTACTCTCGATCTTATTTTAGAATCCACTGTTGAGTTGTTGTTGTATACTTCTAACTCTATAGTTCTAAGAATCAATTCTTATTTCATCTAAGTGTAGTCAAAAGTGTTTAAGAGTTTTAAAAGAAGCTTTCACTAGGCTTAAATTTTAAATAGACACCTAATTCACCCCCTCCTCCTCTTAGGCATCCTCGCCCACGACTCTTCAAATTATCAAACTAATCATAGACTAACAACTTCCAATTGACTCTTGAGCAAACTATCGTGGAAAGGATTTCCCAATTTTTTGAATATTATTTGACTCGAAACACGATAATCAAATAGCCTAATTATTAAACAACCTAATACACGCAATTATGTTTTAGCATTAACGAATAAGGAACTATAGATGTGACGACCAATAAAACACGCGATTATTAATTCGAATCACAATTTATTTCTCTCTTTAACCCTAGATATGATGAAACGCATCCAATATAAAGGCTTATGATTGTTACTTTATCCAGCGAGATTGAACAATTACTGATTCATTCATTAGAATAACAATAGATTGATAACTGTAAGGACTAATTAGCTACTTTAATCTAAACATTCAACAATCATTAAATTAAGGAAAGAGAAATAAAAATACTCAAAGATAAAAGAGAAAGATGAATAATAGTCTCACAATTTGAATAGATCAATTGCTTCAAATCTTAATCCGAGATGAAAGGATTAGTTTCTTATGTCTTTTCTAGCTAAGAAATAATTAGGGTGCTTGTCTAAAAATAATACGAATAATAAATAATAAAAAAATACAGGTCTTTAAGTATAACCATGCCCTAAAACAAATAAGCCATGAAATAGAATAATTCACAACCTTCCATGTATGACAGACGGCCCACCAGGCGGCTAGTCACCCAAGCTTGGCTAATGCGCTGCTTTAATCGGCATACTGGACTCTCATGGTTACTCGTCTGGCTTGTCAGGTAGCCTCCAACTCTTGTTGCTTGGCTTGCTAGGCTAGTAGCTTATCTCACTTGCTTGTGCTTTTAAATTCCGATTTTGAGCTTCTTCTCCGTGCCAAACAGACAATCATCCTTTTTTCTTCTTATGTCCATTCACTACATCTGACCCACAAAACCAACACACAAAAACATAATTTTATCTAACCCAAGACTTCCCCTCAACATTGAAACAACAAGTCAATTAACAATCCAATTCCACCAATTTAACACTACAAACTAGCCTAAGTCAACATCTCTAACACCTATAAACCACACTACATCAACTTCCCCACACTTAGACCTTTACTCGTCCGGAGAAAAACTCGGAAACATAGACAATAAACATACAAGGCCTTACAGGAGAAGCTTGGGGTAATCCACCAACAAGCAATATCACACATTCCTCATCCGCCCTCCTTATAGCATCCCACACAACAATTGTAGCACAAAGTCACATTAACAATAAAACTCCAACAACAAGAAGCTCGTGACCACAATACAACCTCCATAAACACCAACATCCACATCAACATCCAACAAGACAGAAGCCGTAGCAAAATCAAATGAAATTCTAATCCTAGGACTCCCTTCTAGCACCAAATAGTCCTACCCTACTACCTTCTTAGTCCCTGCATATGCCGCCACGCCAAAATGCATAGGAAGTAGTAAACCAAGTTTTTTTTTCCTAGGGTCCCTCATTTTACCTAGAGTGTCCGCCCTTGAGGATTTTCGCTCTAGCTTTCTTTTTAGCTCACCTTACTCTCGTGGCACGCAACCCATTTCTTCATTTTACCCGGAGTGACCTTTCGGATTTTTACTCCGTCCTCGGCCACATTCCCATTTAGCCTAGGGGCCCTTAGTCGAGAAACTTTTTTTTTTTTTTTTGAATAAAAGTACGAAGCGTGAAATAAAGTCATACATATGATACAAATGGTATGATAATTCTTCTTTCCACACTTGACCAAACATTTCCCCTACTGTTTCAAAGGACACTAAAAAGTGAGAAAGAAGATCGTACCATAAAGAGTCAGTGAGAACCGGGAGGAGAAGCCTTCTTACCCTTGGAATTAGAAGTCGCTTTACTTTTACCAACTCAAGCCATAAACAAGTCGAACGAAGCAAAATATCTCCTAGGCACTTCAATAAACACCTTTTATGCACTACAAATCACATCCTCCAATTTGCAATATTCAACTTTCCAATCTCCACAACAATCCCAAAATTGACAATAAAGAACAATGATACACAATCAAAACCCAACAAACTCCAATAATTCACCCAACTCCCACAAAGTAACCACACAAAGTTTCATACTAACAACAATAAATTTAGTAAATTAAAGCAATATTTAGCAAGAAACTAATTCAAGATAATCCTATATTAAAGTTGAATTTAAGAGATAAACTCACCAACTTGTAATTTGTTGTTGTACGGGAAAGAATTTATGTCAATTACGAGTATAATGAACCAAAATTACGATCCAAAGATGACAGAAAATAGTAGCGGTGGTCCGCTGTGGTGAGGGTCCAACTAGCAGGTGTCGGAGGGTGGTGCTAAGGGTGGTATGCTTGCTGCTTTGTGGTGTTTGTAATCCTTTTTTTTCTTTTGTTTTTCTTTTGTGTGTATGTGTCGTGAAAGGGAATGAAGGAGAAATAAGAAGTAGTAGGGTTTTTAGAAGGTGGTTAGCCGCCTTGGGTGATGACGAGTAGCTTGGCGGGCAGCCAAGGGATGGTGGCGAGCCGCCATAGGAGGTCAGGAGGTACTGTTTTGGTGCGGAGAGTCGCCAGGCTTGTCTGGCTAGTGGGTACTATAACATCTCGTGGAGTGGTGAGCCACCTGACTTAAGAAAGAGTCTAGAAAATTACTTTACCAAGGGAATGAGTTGAGCACTTGATTTGATATGTATAACTTGTGTTGCTTTAACGGATCACTTCCGGCGAATTAGATTATCAAACCAAGTCTTACCTTTCCTTTTAACAGCTTCGGCATCTTTGAGATTCTCCCATAAAATGATACATTTATTCACTTTGAGCGGGGCGCCTTGAAAAATCTCATAAGCTTTGCCCAGAAGTGGCGACTTCCTATTTCTCACAAGAGTATGGTTAATTGCAACAACACAAAGAGGATAAATTGTAGAGTTAGACAAATTAGGAGGATTAATTTCTAATATGACAACCTTCTCATTAAACTCCATAGTCAACGACTCCTTTGGAACATCAATCCGGATTCACGGTCGCCTCAATAAAATTGGATTGCATTGACCTTTTGTGCCATGTCTAAGACATAAAAATCCACTGGGTAACCCAATTGATCTACCTTAACCATGACATTCTGATAAGTGCATAATTTATATACTTTAACCCTTTATATTAGCTCCATTTTTCATGTCATTTAGCACTTATCTTAGTGTTTTTGAACTAATATTGTATTTCTAGTTGCATTTGTTTGTTTTAACATGTTTTGTAATTAATTAAGCTGTTAGGAGCTAAATCCTGCTAAATATACAAGGCTAGAATACAAAAGCTAAGTCATAAGCAAGAGTTGGACCAATTGTTGCATGTTGCATGAGTTTTGCATGGAAATAATTTTGGATCAAAGAATTAAAATGCAAATGAGGTTAAATACAAAGTCAAGCCCAAATTCAAGTCCAAATTAGGTGGAGACTTTGGATGCTAAAGCAC
>VHZZ01040292.1:0-10457 GCA_009801015.1 Silene noctiflora
GCCTTACCGGATCCGGCCTCTCTATATATATATATATATATATATATATATATATATATAGAGTCGGGTCAGGTGCGAACTAATGTACAATACGAACCATACGAACTTACTTAACAGCACACTCTTAGTCACACAAAACTAAATACAACGCCCTGACTTTCTTATCCTCCACTACCACCACACCTGAATTCCTGTCCCTCTTCCACTTCCACCATTGAAACCACCACCACCCGTCGGAGCTCAGGCGGCCGCCGGAGGTGGTGCTATCTGTCACCTGTACACACAAAAAACCAACAAATCATCGCTCTTCTTGTTCACTCCCTTTGGCGACGACCAAGTTATGCGCTTCCTCGTCAATGCCGATGAAGACACGTTTTGGGGTCTAAGCTTCTTGACTAATTCGCCGGCGTAATGAAGTTTCTTAATGTTAGTTCGTTTGTTGTAGATCTGGCAATTAGATCGATTTTTTTTTTAAAAACAAACAAATTGATTCTGGCGTACTGTTACAATTAGAAATATAATGGGATAAGGTTGCCAGAAAGGTAAACGGCGTTGTCCACGGTTGTCGGCGTTGTCATCATCGAGGATTGTGTTGGGGCGTGGTCCTTATCTAGTGCGATTGGTATACTAATGGTGGTGTTGGTTGCTTGAATTAAAGGGGGCAGCAGTGGTTGCTACGGTGGTGCTTTCGTGGTGCTGATGGAGGAGCACAGCGGTTGTCGAGTCAATTGCACCTGCTACAGGTGTAGTGGTCCGCTCTTGTGGTGGCTGGACACGGTAGCAGAGGAGGCGTGTCTTGAGCTGCTCGAATGTGGTGTGATGAATTAGGAGTTTGGTGGGCTGCTAGTGTCTGACTTTCGGTTCAGTGACGGTACTCTTATAGTCTTATGGCTGGTCAACAGTGTTTCACGAACTGGGCATCAAGATTGATTGGTCTGGTGTGATGGAGGAGAAGCAGGTGGTGAATGTAAGATGGTCAATTGTTTGATGTGTTACTTGCTCATTGAAATACACCATGAAAATGAAGCCTTGCCTTGTTGAACTAGCTTTGTCACACAGTGGTCAACATATTCATTTGTGTGTATTAGTTTGATCTTTAAACACTTGCAGTAACTTTTCATCGTCTCTAACACCTACAATGTAAATGAAAAAGAAAAAGTGCCAAATCCTCGATACAAAACTAGAATTCATAAACACAGAGTATATATTTTATCACAAATTATCTTGTATCTTCTCTAGTTCTCTTATTATTGAGCTATGTAATGCATAAATTTTAGAATAAGACAATTTTATATGTAAATATTTTTGTGTACTTAAATTTTTTAATGGTGTGTATCTAGTAACTAAAAAGAGAGGTATGTATTTAGCTACTTAAAGTGTATCTAGCTAGCTAGTAGGGGTATGTATCTATTAACTTAAAGGAGTGTATCTAGATTGCTAAAAGTATGTATCTAGCGACTGAAACGAGTGTATCTAACTAGCTACATGTAAGTATCTAACATCTTTAAGAAATGTATCTAGCAACTTAATGTGATACACAAATCGATTGTGTATCACATATTACTAAAGTTGAAAAAAACAATATGCCCATATTACTACCTCAAAGGCTCAGATACACAAGGTATCTAGCTAGCTAAAAATATGTATCTAGTAATTTAAAGGAGTATATCTAGCTAGCTAAAGATATATGTATCTAGTAATTTAAAGGAGTGTATCTAGCTAGTTAAAAAAATGTATCTAGTAACTTAAAAGGAATGTATCTAGCTAGTTAAATATATGTATCTAGCAAGTTAATGGAGTATATATAGCATTCTTAAAAGTTTTTTTTTTTTTTTTTTTTTTTTTTTTTTTTGACAGCTGTAAAGAAAGGTTTACATCCTTCTTGCCTGTTGGGCAAGATCATGCGCTAACCTATTAGACGACCTCTTAATGAAAGAAACTACTAAACAATGGAAAGACAAGCAACTTGATGAGATCAAACAAGTGGGACGAGTATTCTAAATATTGGGCGGAAAAGGGTTTAGGGTTAGATTAAGTGGCTCACTTAATCCAATCCTAAACCCTCCCTCTCATTATCGGAACGGGGTTGGAAACAAAAACTAAAGCCCAAAAAGAAAACCTAGTTTCTCAGTGTGTTAAATTTACCTTTTTATCAACTTAACATGTGCACTTCCGATAAAATTTGAACCAAGTCTTGAGGGATAACTGTATACTCCTCTTCGTCTTAAATAGAATTAAAAGAATTTTACAACAAAGAGCGAGCTTGTTTTATTTGTCACCTACTTAAATCAGTAGTGGTGTATGTTGCTTTTTTTTTTTTTTTCCTGGTTCATTTGTTGGGATTAGGCGTCTTTCCTCTTTGGTATCTTAAAGTTGTGGGTTTTAATTAATAATGCATTGATCGGAAAACTATGTGAAATTAAAGTTTGTTACTAATGTATCTATAAAAATTAATGGGCATTACTAGTGTCCAATTGTCCATTAGATGAAATTTGCAAACTACTATAAATGATAAAGAAAATAGTGCAGCATCATCCTTCTTTCATGGCATTGACATTTTAATGGGTGTCTGCTTGTATAATATCAATAGCGAATAGTGTTATGAGATTTGTTTATACGGAAGTTACGGTGCAAACTATCCAGATACATGTTACCGCCTTCAGATACACATGAGTACCCTAGATACACAACTGGATGTGTGTATCTAACAATATTCATGCGTGTACCCGGAGTCATATTTGACGTATTCACCACAACCTGAACCACTACTGCCTACCACCACTCACCTATCCTCCACCACCCAACTGAACCACTAATATTTTCGCCACTTCCTCCACAAGGATCATGGCAACGACTACCTCTAAACACCGTTAACCAACCTATGTTCATCAATCACCACTAATTGTCGCCAGCGGCAACCCAGACCCACCACCACTACCACCATTGACAAAAGCACCTCACCCCACAACCATCACCACCAAATCGTTGTCGGCAGCAACCCATTGATTTCTAATTAAGCAAATAAAATATAATTTTTAGTAGATCTAAGGATTCATATCAGAAAGTTGTAAAAAAAAAAAGAGTGAGATCCAAATCACATACTCCATCAAACCCGTCAACTTAGTGATCTACTATCTTTTTTTTTATAAAAACTTTCTCTTCAATCATAGATCTACCAGAAAAGGAGTAGATTTTCGGAAAAACTATCCTCATTAATGACCACGCCGGAATATTTCGAGTAAAACTGAGTCGATTGTCATCAAAAACTAATCAGGCTGGTGGTGAGGTAAGACGAAATGAAGAGGAGAAAGAAAGTGCGAAAAAGTAGTACAAGTACCACCGACGATGGAGGCCGAGTGGCGCGCCGACGAGGTTGATGTCGGGGCTCCGGCGATGATACTGTGGTGGTGGTGGTCTGGTGAATAAGGATGAAGGAGTAAGTAATATTGGGGTTTGAGTTTGGAGGGATAACTGGTATGAGTAGTTGAGTACTTATTCCTTCAATCCTAGCCTTTAATCAATTTGATCCAAGGGGTGAGAATAAGTTCGTAAGTTCGCACCGAACTTTCATTTCGCACGAGATCCTATATATATATATTGATTGTATTTTTTTTGGCAAAAAAGGGGCGAGAATTTAATTAACAAAGCTCAAGTTTGTAGAGTAGATTAAGGGGTCGGGTTAAGGGACAAAGTTACTGTAACCGAATCAATTTTACACATAGAATCAACAAAGTCCGATGATGCACTATGTCAACTAAAGGATCCGTCACAGGATCGACCGATCTTGGAGCGAGAATCAAGCGAGGGAGTCAGCTACCAAGTTGGCTAATCTTCTTTCGAACAGGATCTTCAAAAATGGATAGGGTCTTATGTTTTCCCTGCACTTCATGATAATATTAGTAAGGAGGCACAATGGCATGGGGTGATGTTAGAGAAAATAAAATTCATAAAAACTTTATAATCCGAGCTAATGACACAAGTATCCTTGGAATTAATCGCGTATTTAATTCCTTTCCTAATGACATAGAGTTCACACGCAAGGGGGTAGGAACAAGGCAATGACTCGTCCACCCATAAATCAAAGGCTCATTCCAATCCTACACAACTCCCCCAATTCCACAAGAGAGGGAGGTAGAGCACAACAAAGCATCAATATTAATTTTAAGGCAGTGGGGGGGGGGGGGGGGGGGGGGGCACGAAGGGCTAAAGAGTATAGGTCAGTGGTAGAATAAGAGGGAACAAGGGAGGTAGTGTTTTGTTGAGCCGAGTTCCAAGCATAAGTGTGATGATAGACTAGTCAAGCCAAGGATTGAGGGGACGGGGTGGAGTCACTAAAAAGGCGCTTATTGCGCCTAACCCGTAGGTACCAAAGGATGAAAGAGAAGAGAGTGGCCAATCCTTAAGATCAGAGCTAGAGAAGTCATGAGAGATAGTGATAGGATTCCAAATTTGACGCAAAAGGAACAGTCTCGAAGAATATGGATATAATTTTCATGAACGAGGGAGCAAATGTCACAAGAAGGGAAGTGGAAGATAATCCTTGAGAAGAGAATAGAACGACGAGAGAGAAACTTATTTTTCCAACTTGCAAGCTTGGTTTGAATTTTGTCAATGATTGGTTGAACATCGACTCTAGAAGGTTTTCCAGTTGTTAAAAGGAAATCCTAGATAGGTACCAAGAGAGGGGAAATGTTTCATACCATGGGCAGTCTCAAATATGAGATGCGAATCAGAAGGGGTGGAGGGGGAGAAATGAAACTCGCTTTTGTTGAAATTGATTTTTTTGGCCAGAGGAGAGGCATAAATCATTGAGAGTGCTTTGGAGAGCACACAAGTTTCTTTTGTGGTACATCCGAAAAGCAAAATGTCATCGGCAAAGAGGAGGTGCGAGAAGGTAGCGTCACCTCTTCCCAGAAGAAAGGGGGTCAAGTCAGGATCATTGGATGACTGGTGAATGAGTGAAGAAAGAGCATCCATGAAGATTATAAAGAGATAAGGTGAGAGGGGGTCGCCTTGACGAATGCCTCTAGAAAGGCGGAAAACTTGAGATGGGGTTCCATTTATTATAACTTGAGCAGAGGTAGAGGAAACATATTTCATGATGAGATCAGTAATGTCCTTGTCGATGTGACACGTGATGATGCATTTGTGAATAAAGCTCTATTTAATTCTATCAAAAGCTCTCTCGAGCTCAAGCTGGATAGCAAACCAACCAACTTGAGCTTTGGAGCATTTCATTAAATGAAGGATCTCATAGGAAATAATATAATTTGTGTGAGTGCCTTGACCCAGAATGGAGCTACCCTGGAAATGGGAAATGATGAGTGCATAAATGGTTTCTTCGCAGGTCGTTTAACTATGACGCATATAATCTAATAACTCATGCTAGATTTTAGTCTTGTTTTACTCTTGTAAAAAAAAAATTGATCACATTTCAAATCTGACCAATTGAATATGATTTGAACTTATAATTCAAACTTATATGAATCCAAATTATCACTATTCTTATCACTTAGATAAATAAACTCAACCTTAATAACACAAATTTATAAACCTAAGATATCATTCCAAAAAGAAACGTAAATATTAGACATACACTACAAAAAAACACGGAAAACTGACGGAAAAAATCCTTCAGAAACAACAATATTCCGTCAGTAACACGGGTTCCTCACGGAAATTCCGTCAGGAACGAGCGTCACTAAAAACGCTTTCCTGACGGAATTTTCGTCAGTACTTTCAAATACTGACGGTATTTCCATCAGTATTTTTTGACACGTGGCACGTAAGCCAGTATCACAGAAAATTTGAAAACACAGTCTTGACGGAAATTCCGTTAGGAAAGTCAATGAAAAATTGACTTTCTTGATGGAATTTCCGTCAGGATATTTGATACGTGGTACCTGAGAGGATTTTGAAAAAAGAGGATCTGGCGGAAATTCCGTCAAAAAAGTCAAAGAAAAATTGACTTTGTTGATGGAATTTCCGTCAGTAAAGTCAAATTTTCTTCGACTTTCCTGGCGGAATTTCCGTCAGGAATTAAAATAGTTGTTCCAGAAACAGCAGCTTCCAGCCAACCACAATGCAATGCATTGTTTCAAATCCGTCCAACAAACACAACCAACACCTGCAATTTGCCATACAATCGTCTACCGCCAAGCGGGAATTTGTCAACCGCCAAGCGGAAATCAAGAGTAGCCAACCAAAAAAAAAAAGAAAATTGAACGCGATTGGAAAAACAAATTTGTTTACATAGAAAGTTTGTCAAATACGTACAATGTCTTGCTAATTAAATACAAATAAGCAATGTTTTTTAAATACTAACATAGACGACACTACTAACTTATTACTGAACGGTACCACTAGTTCCAAACCCATGCCCGTCGTCTGAAAAGTCGTCTCTAGGATGTGGGGGAGGGTAACCTGAGCACGTGTTAGGGGGTTGAGAAGCCTGCATCTGAGCCCAAGCCTTTTGCATAGGTGCCACCTGTTCTTGAGTCTGGCGAACGTGTTCCTCAAGTACTAGTCGGGCGGCTCGCTCAGTGCTTAATTGGCTGATCATTTGAGAAACCATGCTAGGAGCGTAAGAGAAAGATCGACGCTCACCTTTGTTACAAGGAGGATCATACCACACTTCGACCCTCTTGTCTCCGGTCCCAAATAGCCTAAACTTCTTGTCGAAGCCCTTAATAGGCTTGTAGTACGCCCGGATCTCGTCCGGAGTCTGTCCAGGTGGCAATGGTTGACTCATCTCCTCCTTGTAAGCAGTCTGAAAATACCAACAAAACCGTTAGAAATGATATAATGAAAAATTAAATACAATAAATATTACCGTTATTTCTAAGAAAAATAAACATTAAATTGATTACAAAAACTTACGTCTGTCTCAACAGCTCGARGATTAACCCACTCGCCCTTCTTGGTTTTCTTTGTCCGCTCAAACAACTTGTACGGAGTGACCTCTTGACCCTGAAAGTAGCATGAAACAAGTAAAAGTGGTAAGTATATTCGCCAATCATTTATATTAACCAATTTATTTGTGAAAGCAATATATACAATACTTATCAATTCCTTAAAAGCATCAGATCAACTCTTCCGGCCTAGAGTGTGGGTGCCCAATGGTTTCCCATCTTTACTACCTGACCTTCTATTTGCCTTATTTATTTTCGAATGTTTGGCAAAGTCAGGATCGGTTTGTTCCCTAGTCTTAAGGTTCTCCCACCAAGTCCTATGCACCTACTCTGGCTTTTCCTTGTTGTACTTGAGTTCATTGATAAGCGAGATAATCCATCTCGATACTTTACTCGGCCACTCAGGCCTAAGATCATAGCCTTCATCGACGGATTTTACATGCCTCTGTTTCAAAAATGATTTTTTAGTAATAGGAAAGTCATCCGTCACGTTAACATAAATATTAGAAAATTATTAATGAAGTAAATAATTTTAAGCAAGTGTCAAATTAATTACCGCAAAGTAAGTCCACATTTTCATACGTTATGCATGGCTCGCCTCACTCCATTTGGTGAAGTACTCGTCTCCGAGGTTGCGGGTGAAAAAAGAAGTAACATATTGTTTGATCGTATAGTCATCCCACCTGAAAAACACATAAATACTAGAAAAACATATTAATATTATAATGACAAACCAATGAGTGATTTTCCTTGAAATGTCATACCAACTAACAAAAAAAACATAAAAATATAATTGTCCATTAATCGACTCACAACAATAAAAAAAACACTACCAATAATGAACTGTCTTAGCACGGTCCTCTAAGAGGGTTCCCTGCATGTTCTCCTGTTGCCGTGTTGGAGCTCCTGGATCTTCTTCCTCATTTTGAGCCTCCTCTTTCTCCTCTTCACGACGAGATCCACTACTACTACTCCCTACAAAACGTCGATACTAATTAAAAAAAATGCAAATTGTTAGTTCAAAGAAAAATCGTTAGTGCAAATCAAGTAAAATCAACTTTTGTGACGGAAAATCAACCATTTTTGTAGGCTATATAAACAATGCAAATAAACACTAACTATAACTTAAACAATGAAATCAAACAAACTTCTTAAAAGTGGTTCGAATTTTATTGAATGATTAAAATTCATACTTTTTTACAAATGGATTAATAATTGTACAATTACAACTAGTTCCCCTCATTATCACTATCACTACAAATCAAAAGAGGTTCATCATCTNTGTATCTTCCACCAAAATTGGTGAAATTGAGTGATCATTGACGACCACATCTTCTTGGAAGACAATTTCGTCAACAGGAGCAACAACATGCGATCTTGCCTTGAATTTAAAAACAGCGGACTATTGATTACCTTTCTTAGTGGTTGGATAAGGAGAATAACAAACTTGATCGACTTGAAAAGCTGCCACGAATGGGTTATGTCCACGAAGTTTCCTTTTCTCGTTTATATCTACAAGTCCGTATACTTTATGGATACTAAGTCCTTGCGTGCGGGGAATTAACAAACCAATCACATTTAGACAATATGACCCTATAAACCCTTTGCTCGGTGTAATAAGCAAGCTCAATTACTTCATTTAGGGTTCCATAATAGTCCAACCCTTCTGTTGAATTCACAAAAACCCCATTGCTTAAGGTAGATTTTGAAACATCAACTCCCTCTTTAAAAGCTCGAAATTTATAGCCATTGATTGAATATCGTCTCCCAAAACGGGGACTATTCAAAAATTACTCCTAATGAGTAATTTTTGAACGGGTACTAGGTCAACATTACTACCAACAACCATTTTAATATATTCAACAACTTACAAAGATTCCCAATAATAACAATAGACAAACATTTCTACCCAATTATCATCATTATTTACAAACAACCTAAGTTTAATTCACTACTTTTACATTTCTAACTCAAACATTTASAATTTAAAAACAATAAGTCAAGTATATATTGTAACACCTCGACCCAAACCTTGGGTCGGGAGCGGTTACTCATGATAGCTCTCCAGGCTGTGTACATTGCCCACAGAACAACACGGGTCCTTTCCAGCGCATTTTGTCCTTACTCATGCGCATCCCGGGAACCTTCCTAGGAGGTCACCCATCCTAAGACTACTCCCAGCCAAGCACGCTTAACTGTGGAGTTCTTTTGCATGGATGACCAGAAAAGAAAGTGTACTTTGTTTTCTGGTCATCCATGCAAAAGAACTCCAAAGTTAAGGGTGCTTGATTGGGAGTAGTCTTAGGATGGGTGACCTCCTGGGAAGGTTCCCAGGATGCGCATGAGTGAGGAAAAAATGCACTGGAAAGGACCCGTGTTGATTTGTGGGCCATGTACACTGCCTGGCGGGCTACCGTGAGTGACCGCTCCCGACCCTTGGTTTGGGACGGGGTGTTACAAGTGGTATCAGAGCAACCCTGCGACCGTGTGGTGATGGGAGGCAGTGGTTATACGCTCCCGGAGGCAGTTGTTATACGCTCCATTGTGATCACCCACCTAGCGGGGGAGGATTCTGGGGTAGCGGTTATGCTCCCAGGTGCAACGAGGATGTTGCGTTCTTCAAGTGGAGGTGATTGTAACACCCCACGTAATTGAAGAGGTCCAATGATAAGCTTAAATGACTAGTGCTTAAAGGGATTGAAAGTACTACTCATATCAACAAATTGCACTTTCTTTTCTGGTCATCCATGCAAAAGAACTCCAAAGTTAAGCGTGCTTGAYTGGGAGTAGTCTTAGGATGGGTGACCTCCTAGGAAGGTACCCGGGATGCGCATGAGTGAGGAAAAAATGCGCTGGAAAGGACCCGTGTTGATTTGTGGGCAATGTACACTGCCTGACGGGCTACCGTGAGTGACCGCTCCCGACCCTTGGTTTGGGCCGGGTGTTACATATATAATTCACTATTTACTAACTCAAACATTTAGAAATAAAATTAATCTTTATTTACATACAAAGCTAAGCATTTCATTTTGTCCACTAACTCAACTAAATCAAACTTATACTAATTTTTGGATCATATAATCCAATAACTCTAACATTTTAGATTTTACTTAACTAATTCCAACATTCTACCAACATCAACATTGTTGATTCGACAACAACAATTAAACTACAACATTCTAACATCATCATCTACAACAAAAACATTTAAATTACAACATTCTACCATCATCATCAAACATTCTAACATCATATAATCCAATAATTCTAACAACATCAACATTGTTAATTCGACAACAATAACATACACAAATGGCTACTATCCTAGGGTCAATTAACATAATGACTTCTATCCTAAATCAATTAAACTAATTAAACAAAACTAATTAAACTAAAAGGAATTAAAAAATACCTAATTAACAACAAACAAAGACGAAGAGAAAGAGGGCGGCAGTGGTAGTGGTCGTCGGAGTCAAAGAGGGTGGTGTTGGTGGTTGATACCGGTCGTCAAGTACCAAACATAAATCCTAGGTCAACTAATAGAAG
>VHZZ01040437.1:0-16487 GCA_009801015.1 Silene noctiflora
ACTTTTAGGACCAAAATGTGCGTCAAGTCTATGTGAGAATTAGCATATAAATTCATTCAACAATACTTATTGTATTTTAATTGTAAAAAAACTTTTCCCCTAGAATAGTCTAGGTCGCAGCCTATCAGCTATAGTAAAGCCAAAAGCGCATCCCAGAGTTTTTAGAGGCTAGGATCAGCCCAACTTTTTCACAGTAAGTAGCAACGCCTTTTCCACCCTCGAGATGTCGAGACCGCTTACGCCTTATACTGTGCTCAATTGGTAGATGCCCGAGTATTGCCCAGCCCGAGGGGAGGAGAGATAAGAGCAGAAAAAGTCTAGTCCGTGGGGAATCCACCCACCTTTCTTGTGTCTATCAACCACCAGCGGCTGCTTCATCGGCTGCATCTGCTCGACTTGCATCTTCGCCCACACACTTATGAAATCTTTCTTCACTAGGGACTGCTGCACCTGTCGCTTCTTTATCACGAGCTGGTCTAGGAGGCCAGGAATAGGGCTTCATTGCCTTTCTAATGTTAGGGCCTCCACTTGCTTATATGCTCGCTTCGAATACTAATTTCACTTGCTTGCTATATCTTCGTTCACTAGCTTAGCCCAAAAGAAGAAAGTTCTTTTTAGAGGTTAGAGACAAGTAAATGAATCTAGGAAGTAGTCTTAAGTATGTGCTTCTACTCATTCGTTTGTTACATCATACAAAAACAAAGGGCGACCCATAAAAAAAGAAAAGTTGCAAATATTGCCTGTCTGTGACCCATGGATTTTCTAAATATCAGGAAAAACCTTATCCTTTCGCTCGCCAACACACTCGGGAGAGTTAGGAAATGACTCGACTGGGGGGAAGGGTGTAAAAAAGACCTTAAGGAGGCACACTAGTAGATTTAATGCCCTTGCTGGGTAAAATGATAAATTTCACATCTGTTTACTCTGGTTACAAAAATCCTAAGCACTCTCTTGGGGCAGGTTAGGCGTGATGGGCGTCCATGGCGAGCGGCAGGATCTTCTATTTCTCAGTTTAAAAAAAATGTTCTAATTCTCCACATTTTCTTTCGGATACCCAGCTCAGTCTTTGCACTGATTTCGTCAACAATGAGTCTATGGTTCCTCTTTCTTCATCTTCTTCGTCAGGGTAACAGGGGGGTAAAAGGTACAAGACTTAATGCTCTTAAGGGCGGGTAAATGCCTTACCTTTTCTTTTCTAAAGGTTTGGGCTAGCTAGCGGATTTTATTGAAGAATGGGTAGACCTATTAAGTAAATTATGCCTTTTCAATACTATTTAATTACCTGTAACAAGAGATTGAAGATCTCGTTGAGGGATATGGGAATCTGGCGAAGTACGTCTCCTGCTTGCTCAAGAACGTATCACGACGAAATAGCATTTGCACGTCTCTTCCCCACACCATAACTTCACTTACAATGCTTCTTGACTAATGCTATCAAAAGAAAGTTTTGCTCATGTGTACCGGGCTAAGATGATAAGCAAGTATGCGACAAATGCTTCATAAATAGGTATACATTATAAATTATATAGTTTAAAGATGGGGCAAACTTTTTGGAATTACTTAGCCTTAGAACGAGCACCTCCTAACCTAGCTTTTAGTGGTTATCGTGAAACCAGGGAACTCGTCCCCTTGTTATAGTGGTGAGTTGCTCATCAACCTTTTATGTTATACCAATTCTCGGAACCAAGGTTGAAGACTTTGGTTTCTTATTAAGAAAGGGTATAACCGAGAGCTTAAAATGAGGCTTCTTTCGGGCCGGACCCTTGCATGGGTATCTAATCCTGCTTTTTCTTACTTAAAAGAAAGGGGCACTCGGGAAGTTTGTCTTTTTGAAGCAGAAAGTAGGAGAGGTTTTAGCCGGTTTTGAATGAGACTTCGCCTTGGAATGCTTCTTTTCATGGAATGAGGACCTTCCTAGCCCCTTTAGAGGAAGTACCTTAATTGAGTTAAGTAAGCTTGTCGGCTAGCCTGATAGGTTGGGTCGATGCCCTGTGAACAAGCCGTACTTAAAGTAGATTTCTTATGTATATAAATAGGGGCCCTTTGTCTGACCATCAAATACATTTGCTTTTTCGCCCCCATCCCAAATCGGAATCGGGGAAACCAGTCCCAGCTCCGGATATTCATTCTCCAGACTCCAGAATAGTCTCGGGCCAGCAAACCTTACAGACGTTGTCTTTGATTGTATGATCCCGACTTTACTTACTTTTAGACTAGAAGTTATAATGGGACAGAGCTCTTTCAAGAGCATTGTTTGCAAAATTTTTAAACGGAACATTCAAGGGTTTTGTGCATCAAAGGAGTCTTGCAGCTCGACCCGATTTATATCATGCCACAACAAACAAAAGAAAGGACTTTACTATTCTTATTATTATGGTGAAGTAGCTTTTTAATTATAATAATAGGGGACGAGAGTAAGGTACATTATGAAATAGCTCGCATAATCATAGTAAATATAGGTGAACATGAGCGGATGAGTACTCCCGTTCTTTTAGTATTAGGCTTAGGATTATAAATAGGCTAAGCTAAGGAGCAAGCGTAGGTTATGATTTGAAAGTTTATCGTGGAAAGGTTCCCCTTTAAGCCCACCAAGCAAGTGGTTTAACTGGAACTTTTTATTTTTTTTCAATAAAAGCACTGGTAAGGCGTCTTTTTTACAACATAAGGAGTATCTAGTCCCTATAAGCCCCTATCTATGAAGCTTTTGTTCTCTTTTCCTATGAAAAAAGCCGGAATAGCACCAACAGCCCTAGTGACCGGGGTCAGGGGAGCTTCATCAAGTGCAAATTCTCCCGATTTTTCGGTACCGAAAGGCGTTTTTATATCGGGTATAAAGATAGGAAATCCTTGGAACATATACGCTCTTTGATTGAGACAGCCTCCCTAGCTTATCAATATATTTTGCATCAAGTCAGTCACACGGGCGCTTTCACAAGGCAATCAATCTATGTGACCAATCTGGTCATTAAACCACCCATTCCCGACAAGCGATAGATCCGACGAATCTATTTCGCTCATTTCATAACCTATACTTTCTTTCAAGAAGACCGGCGACAAGTCATTATCATCCTTCATGGGTTTACCGCCGACAACAAAACAAAAAAGAATAGTAATAGGCGCCATTGGATCAATCTTATCTTAGGGGAACTCCATTTCGATGGATCACTTAGTAGAAAGAGAAACTTGGACTAGAACAGAGTATATCCTGCCAACATCCTAACGTAGGCTAACTCGCTTCGCTTCGGGACTACGCTCGCTTAGTCGAGAACTTCTTGTTAACATCTCTTGCTCTATATACTCTTGTAGACCGGACCTATTCACTTCTATTTTAAGTAAAGCTGCTCGCTTAAGTAGAAAGTGTAAAGGACATCTATATAGCTAGTTGTCGCGTGACACATCCTCAAACAAGGTTTACATTTTGTAATTAGTAAAAGGTATATGAGACCGGGAAAGCCCCTATAGACAACGTTACACCGGAAAAAAGGCTTTTTTATTGACAAGAAGAATGTCTTATATATAAAAAAAGCTTCCAGCACAAACGCTAAAAGCAGGATCGGATGGATCAAGAGCATTAGCAGCAGGTTGCACGTAAACATAAAGTTAGATTCTTCTTTCTTACCCTATAATAGAGAACTGAGTTCATACCCAACCAATAAAATGTAGTTTTGTACGAGTCGTCGGGGGGGAATGGGAACTACTCACCCGATAACTATCTATTAAAACTATAGAGAATTAGTGCTCTTTCTAATATCATAAGGGAAGACCCCCTGTATTAGACTAATCTACTACGGCAAAAAACTCCTCTCTATCTATAGAGAAAGCAATAAGAGTCTCGCGAGTCCTCCGCTGACGCAGTATATCTCAATCAAATAGTGCAAAGAACTCGCGTATATAATGTTATTGTTCAGTTTACAGCTTAGTCTGCTTCTTCGATCATTAACAACTTCTAAAGACTCGACTTCATACTTATCTTGAAGGAACTCCAATGTCTGTCCTTTTTTATACTCTAGGTCTACTACAAGTACTACTAGTGCGTCAACTTAGACTTCTTTTCTCACTTACTTATCTGTCTACGTTACCCTATATTATAAGTGGCTTCCGTCTTCCACGGCTGCACCACTAGCTAGCTTCATTTCATCCATTAATATCCTAATATAAGGAATAACTCGTTAAGAGCATAGAGTTAGTTTCTTATATCGCGGGAAGAGCCTGTTTACAGAACAAAGCTTATGAAGATAAAGCACATTCACATCCGATGCAGGAAATACATCACCCATTTACATCTTAAATTCCAGTTCTATAAAGTCCAAGATAAGCAGGTTAATTCCGGTCGTACGCTCCTATTCATCGAATAAGAGATGCATTCTCCCATCCAATACTATAATATAAAACCAAAGGAAAGGACATCTTCTCATCTCTCATAGCTGTCTGATCATTTAGTAAGCGATTTCTGCCCTATTATATGCGATAGGCACAGATCTCATTCAAACATCTAGTTAGTCTAATCACTAGGAGAATAATCAGACTTCTCTTGCTACCCTGCTAGCTTAACATTAAGAAGAACCCCCAAGAAGAAGGAAGACAAGACAGTAAAGTAATTAAAATTAAATAAAGGGATTGGCTGTCTTAGAAAAGAGCAACCTAGCCTACATAAAGAAATTTCGTCTTCTCTTATGCGACCCAGTGCAATCTATCCAAATGTCGGTTGTACCGATCTAAATAGATATCGTATTAGTCTGAGTCGCGGGGTTGGGAAGCAGAAATTGCTACATCTGGACCAGAAGCAGTCGAACCATTTCCGGATGAACCAGAACAGGATGAAGCATTTCCATAAGACAAAGTGGACTAAGCCAGCTAACTTCTTTTCTGAAATATGAATTCTTTTGATTTATCATTTGACTGTCTTTTTATTAAAACAGGCTTTCTACCTCTAATCTCTATTTTAATTGTAGGGGGTAGGGCACCCATAGGAATTTAATGCTTTTACTTATTTTACTGAATGAGTGGCCTAATCTGCCCATTTTCCTTTAGCTCAGCTCGCTTCTTTAACAGCCGGCTTGCCAACGCTGCTTCTTGCGTAGTCTGGACCAGCCAAGTAGCATTAGAATTTTGAGGGCATTCCACGCGTAACAAAGTAAGAAGCGAAAAGGATTCCAGATCTAGGTGTGATTGAAGTCAGGCCTTTATAATATAAACGTACAAAAAAAGGAAGAAAATTGTTGGGAGAAGGCGCTCCGACATCCTTCATACGAGAACTTGCAGCCCAGGCTTTAAAGCTTTTTTTATGAAAGCATGTCTATCTTTCTTAAATTTTAAAAAGAAGGTCATACGATTCGAGCCGAGAGCTCATAATCTATTTAAAATTAATACTTAATACAAGGAATACGGAACGGGAAAAATAGATCTATCTTCCTCTTGTTACGAGTAGCTGCTCCCTTTTATATAATCTTTGTGCAAGAATCTCGTAACATTGGGGAAAGATCCCCTAAAGATTCCGAAAAAGTAGGTCTGATCAGTCACTTTGTTCACGCAAGTCAGCCTGAACTTTAACAACGAGATTCTATCAATCGGAGGGGAGGTAGAATCCGAAGTTTGTGAGAGTCAGTTTGAAGCCTATCTCCGTTATATTATATAAGGCTTGGAACTTCTCGTGTTAAAATGGGTGCCTTTTCCCTGACCTGAACAGGACTTGTTATCAATCTCGGAAGGAGGCTTGAGACCAGCCAGTCCGCGGGTCGAAAACAAGTAAAAAGTACCACAGCTTATAACTTTGCCCGCTTAGCTTACGATTCCAATGGAAGTTTCCGATCAATTATAAATTTATATGTATATAAGATCTCTATCTGATTTACCAGCTCACAAAGCATTTCGGTTGGCACGTGTGTCACGTTCAGCTCCTCTCTTTCTCTTTCCGGGGTACCTTCTGACTCAAAGTAAAGGACATCTCAAGACTAAGAGTAGGCGTGTTGAAATATACTGTATTGATGGGCGAGCTCCTCTACTGCCACCTTTTCTCATCGTCGGCTTCTTTTATATACTTATATATATAAATATATAGAGTGCAATTCAAGCTAGCTTTCTTGTGTATATTGAATTGTGTATAGAAAAAGAGAAGCTTATCGGTCACTAATTGGGCACACTAGTTTCGTCCTAAGTTCAGGGAAAGGGAGTCAAGAGTGCAATTATTGAGGGGGAAGGCTAAAATCGGGGGTACCCGCTCAATTCTTTTTTTTTTTAAGAAAATACCTCGAAATTTGACTTCCCGAGCTGACTTTTGGAAAGGAAAATGTGCTACTTTGCTTGGGCACTTTCGTACTAATCGTATAGAGGGGCTCTTGTCGAATCACAGCCGAATCATACTAGAACTCAACCGAGTAAAGGTCAGATATAAGTCTAAGTCTTTCTCCCTCCCTCTTCTTCTTTTTACTAATGGGAATGAATTAAGCTCTCTTCCTTTCAGGGCCTCTAATTAGCCATTTTCTTTCTTTCGTCAAGCTTTGCTTATTAAAAAAAATCAAGTTCGAAATAGCTTGTATAATCAAAGAACTCAACTAGCTCCTGGGTAAGTGCTCTTCCGTCTGGTCAGCGGGGTTTCGCTTTAGGATTCTCTGAATTTATTGTCTACTTTATAATTATAGGGCTAGGAACAAGACTATGAGAAGAAGAAGGGAGAAAGAAAGAAAATAGATCATGAATAAGAGCCCTCCTCTTAAGGATCTCTATTAGGAGGAATATACTTTTAGCAATCTCTGAGAAAAAAGAGGATATTGGTGCTTTCAGAGCCTATTGGACTTCGAAGTCTTGTTAAAATCGCGTAAGGTTTTATGTAAGTAATCTCGAAACGCTCTTATGCATTTCAGCTGGATGTCGCTTAATCCCCTTCTAAGTCAGGCTCGGAAGAAGAATCATCAATTTTTGTTGATTGGGGATAGGACATAAATTTCCCCTCTGAATATTGATCTCGTAATGGCGGGTATCAATCTCAGTCCCATTCTTCTTAATAAGAATCATAACAGGGGCATGCCCCTCTGATAGAAATATAAGGCTCGGTCATTTTGTTAGCAATTTGAGTTACGATTGTACCAATCTCGTTGTCAATCTTAGGGACAGGCCGGGTTGAGCTGACGTTCAAAGCCAATTGGATTAAAAATCCGGTGGAATCCTCTCATAGGTAGCCACCGCGTCCCCCGTCTTAGTTGGATTTCCTCTTTAAACTTCTTTGAATGCATTGTCTATCTTTACATTAGGACAAGAGTCTCATTCCAGACTATAGGAAATTCTCGTCGTAGAAAGATTGACTTTGCTTGCAAGCAAAGAAAGATTAGAAGACGATTCAAAAAAATCTATGTTACTTCGCCCGGGATCTCCCCCCTATTAAAGGGAACGGTTTTTTAATTTTTATTCGAAGAAGGGCATAAGTGAAAGTAAAAGAGACTTGTTAAGGCTCGTATGAGGCTTTATTATCTAAAGGGGAGTTTGTGATCAGCTCGAAACTCAAGGCGAAGAAGAAGCAAGCTTTGCAGTTGATGGAAAGACTTTCGTAGAATCAATGCCGAAATCTTCAGTTAGGGCTTCGTTCAGAAAGAAGAGGCATGACTCTATTCTCTCGGGCATACATGATATCTTATCACAGCACATTTCTCATTGAATCATTTCAAAATTACTCGGAAAAAGAGGAACTATTCTATCTTAGGTAAAGCGGGCAAGTAAGCAAGTCACTTAAGAGAGATTATCTGACCCCTAAAGGTACTTTTACTCTTACAAGACTGCTTAAGGGAAGTGAGATCCACTCAACTTGATGATTTCGGGACCCCACAAAAACTCACAAATAAAGACCTGGATTTGAGCTTCTTAGCCATATAAAGGCCTGGAATTCTTAGAGCCAAAGAGAATCATAGGGGGAAGTACGTGCTGTGGATTGGTAAAAATTCCTTTCTAAGAGCGCCCTCTTTAGCTTGAGGTAAGCTCAATCGAAATTATGAATTTAACAACGCTCTCGCTTCTTTTTCTTTTAATTTTAAAAGGGCTTGGGAATTCTGGTGTCAATTTTAGTTATGATTCCACCGGATTCCTTCCGAAACCAGGCATAGATAGAGGATGAGTTGAAGTCCGCACCCTTCCTCGCTTATTGGACCAAGATTCTAAAACCCAATATAAAGAGATATAAAGGGGTATGAAGAAGAGAGCCCCATCATTGGCTTTGACTTGTTGGGTTAGGACAATTACTTAATGCTTTTGATCACATCCAAAAAAAGTCTTCATCAAAGGGTCAGTTATAAGTCAGAGGCAGTACAAAGTAGGTTCATTTTTTACAGTTTTTAGTAAGGCAGATCCAAATCTAGGATTGATGAGCTATGATTGATCTCCACGGGATTACTCGGAAATTTAAATTGAAAGGGAGCTGGTATGCAAAGATAGTTGCTTCGCCCTGCCTGAGACTTCTGAATAAGATTCCTTTGTTTTAAAGATTATGGGACCGATCTCTCATCTTCAGCCGATAGAAGAGTGCAGATGCTTCCTCCGATAAACGCCTTATATAAGTAGTCTTATGAATTTGATGTTAATCTTGTAAAACTTGTAAAAGGGCAAAGGTGATACAAAAGTTCTGCTAGTGTATGCCCCGGATGCCCGGCGTGGGATCCGCTCGGTAGAATAGGAAGAAATTTCGCAAAGAACTCATTTAATTAGTAATGAGAGGCAGGCCTGAGGTGTGGCTTGATTGTCTATACCTTCCTTTCTGTCTTAGGTCTTTTCAAATACAATAAGAGTAGAACAGATCTCAAAGCGAAAATAAAGATTTCGCATATCGGAACACATAACGAAGTGGTCGGATCGATCTTTGACTGGCGCTCCCCCCTTTTTTTTAATCCAGTGCTATTAATACAGCAGGAAGCCTAACGTAATTATCCAGTGCTTCTTATTCTACCCTCCAAGAGTCTCTTGGTTGCTTAAGGTGGCTGGTGTGAAAAGAGAATCAAAGGTCGTTTCGGGGATCACATTCTTAATCTAGTTTGGGAGGAACCATCACTAGGGAGCATAACGAACTTAGGCCGGCTGCGCTCCTCATACAAAAGGAAGCAACGTTGGAGAAGATAGTGTAATTATATATTCGACGGGTCTTTCATACAACGGGAAGGGTCGCCAAATCTTTATTTTCATTCAACAACTCTTCGGATTCAAAATGAGCTCATCGACAAGCTGGCATTTCACTTATACAAGATGAAAATATAGAATTACAACGCCTTATACTAACTGTCCGAGATCGGGAAAAGGCGAGTATTGAGCTATGCTTTAAAAAGAGCTCTGCCGTTAGGGGCGAAAAGCCTAAGAATGAGAAATCTAGGTAATCTTGGTCGAAGTCTAAATCCGAAAGTATAGCCCTCTTATTACGGGGGTGAGCCACAGAGTGGGGATTTTTGCCCTCTCAAACACCCATTAATTATGACCGAACCTTATATAATGAATTCTACACCCTTTTTTCTATAAAACTCGATAGGATATTATGAGAATACCTAGCTTCCGTTGTCTACCTCTTCTGGCTTCCCGGGGTCGGGAGTTCACCCTTGAGAAAATAAAGCCTTTTTTACTCTACAGGTAATCTTGCGCCTTATCTTCGCAGGTCTATAGATCATTCAACAATCCTTTTGCTTGTCGATTCTCTGACCCCCGGCTTGTTTGGGTAAAGTCACAGTCTTGATCCCTTTCTTAGCAATCTTTAGGCGAGATAATCATAGCAGTCCCGGAAATTTTATGCCTCCAATTGAAGGGGCTCGGGCCTATATTATGAATTTGCTATCAATCCCGCCCCGATTCTATAAAATTAGGAGTGCAGAGGTAACGGACTTCCATAAATAAATTCAGAAGGAGACTGGTGGGAAATCCTTAATATCAATGAAGAAGATTTTTTTCGACTATAAATTCTTTGATCCGGGAAGTCATTTCCCATCTCAAGCAAGCTCGTAACCGGGGCTTAGCTATCTATCTAACTAAGTAGGGCTCGTTTCGAGATTAGGTGTATAGGATAATTTCGTGATTTTGCTGCCCACCTATATTAGAGCTAGGCGGATTCGTAAAAGGCGCCCAGACAGCTTCAGCCTAGAACTTTTTTTTTTTTTAGAATAAAGGAGTACGCCGGAATCGGTCCTGTGGTCCACATATGTCGGTTTGAGTTTAGCCAAGATATTTGGTTGCTTCGGCTCTAGCTGCCAGGAAGGCTTTCTAATACCACTCGAACCTTGACTCCAATTCCAAATATTACTAATAGACAAAACAGAGTTAAGTTAAGGTAGCTTGCTGGGAGCCTCGGGTTGAGTGACTTACATTCTTTTTTTCTCTGGAGGCTTTGCTGTGATCGATGCCAAGAGATGGGAGGCAGGCGCAAGGACCACTCGGATAAGGGCCAGTGCCTTGGGTGGGTTTACTGGAAGGATCCTTCTTGCTTCTTCGTAGAACAAAGGCGAAGACTTATAGGCGCAGGATTGAGGACCCGTTGCCCATACCCCTTACCAAATATTAAATCCAGCCTTTAAATGACTCTTTCATTCGAGTGAAAAAAAAAAAAGTAGCTCTCGTTGCTTCGGTGAATTACCTTACGTGATTGATTTAGAGACCTCAGCGTACGATGGCATCTACTGAAGTCGAACATGCTTTCACGCAGCTTTCTTTACCCACCCCTGTAACCAAAAAGATAAAATTTCTTTTTATCTTACTCATCACGAGCCTTTAATTTGCTTCGTTTATCTGTCTTCTGTCTTGTAATGCTTTAGCGGGATGGGGGGACCAAGCTTCTCAGCCTATTTAATTAAGTAGGGGATGATACGCCATCTTCATTTTCATTAGGGAAGTAATTCTTTTATATATGCTTTTTTAGCGTAGACTCATCGTGAGCCTTCCTAATTAATAGATAGGCTGGTACCTTAACTTACTTTGTAACTAGCCCTAAAAGTTAACGAGAGCATTCGCTCTTTACGTTGCATAAGAGGCTTTCCGTACGACTGTGTTGCCATACTTATATAAGTATTCCACTCACTAGATATATCCCAATCGTTCCAGAATAATTAAATGCTCGAACTAGTAGTTATCGAATAACAAACGGTTGAAAAGAAGTGCATTATACTAGAAGCCGACTCTAACAACATACTAACGCGCTACACTAGTTCCACTTCTTCGTTCCAAGTATTCCTCTCGCTCGCTTCGGAGCTATTCCCATTTCATAAGAAGAATCAGAGCTTTTTGCAAAAGAGGAATTTGCCCGGAGCTTCCTACGAGGTTGTTGTACAACGAATCGTTTCAACTTGCCAAATATATTATTTTTAAGTGGTATAACAACCAACCATGCCATTATGCGCTCTCAGATGCACTGTAGTAGAAGGCTCTGTCTTAGATATGCCCTTCAAGTGATCCAAAGTAGACTGTGTAAGTAAAAAAGTCCGTTTCTAAGAGTCAGACTGAGATCGCGTATCTCAATTGATTGAGAAATTCTAATCACCTGTTTACATGAAATGCTGTAGATGAGCTCGTGCTCCAGATACTTTTTCTGCTTCAGAGCAAGGTAGCGCAGTAAGCTACTAGTTATAGTATAGCCCTTTGAAACTTAGTTTGCATTTCTTTCTGTAAATCGGGAGCTCTTCCTACTGAAAAAAGTAGACGAAGCGAATCAAGTAGACATAGAAGCTCTCTGCTTATGCCTTCTCTATTGCTTGCAACTGTATCAGCTGTACCCTCAGTATGAATATGCTTCTGATCCGCCTGTTGACGAGCAAGCGATACTTTCCTCTGAGTCTCTTTCTTTTTTACTATATTAATCGATGAAGTCATACCAGTAGAATAGGAAGTACAAGTTGGTGCGCAAAAATCTTATAAGGTACTCGGGGATAACATATATAGCCAGAAATGTGCTATCGAGTTTCTATTATATATGGTATCTTTTTTTTTTTTCTCTTGACACAGAATTTCTTTCTTCAGGAAGCTCCTATAGTTAGAAAGCAGGCTTCACTCAAGTAAATAGAAGAATAGAGGACTCGGATAAGCTTTTTTATTACAAAGGGCAAATACACCCCTTTCAAACGGAAATCCCTTTGTATGGGTTGGCTTAAGGGCACACTATCTTTGGAGGTACCGCAGTAAAGTTAGCTTCCTGCTTGCTCAAAGACGTATCCTGACGAAACGAGCGTACATAAGGAGGCGCGCAAAGGAATAAGTGAAATTAGTAGGTTGTCATGATTGGCCGATCGGTAACAAGTTTTATAGTAAATATGTAACCCTCTTAAGGGTGAGCTTTGCCCTTGGCTTACGTCGGCAGGTAAGCTGGTCGCTTCGAGATGACCCGTGGAAAAAAGGAGCCTATTAAATTAAATAGGATTTAATCTTTCCCCATAGTATTCTTGCGTGTAACCGTGGATGGCCTCTCTCATAGGCGGAACTTCTTCTAGTTATTTGCCCTATAAGTATAGTAATTATGCGACTTGTTTTCTTGTTTAACAGTTTTGTTATGACCGGGGCTCTTATAGGTTTTATTACGGACTCGTGAAACGTGGCTTTATTCCCGCAAGAAGGGTACTTGATATATGAAATGAGAAAGACTCTTGTAGTTCAAGAGCAAGCTCGGACAATAGGCTTCTTCCTCAAGTTCACGCATACCTATCTATATTCCAGTATTCTCGCAAATATCTGCGCTCGTCGCTTACTGTTGTATAAAGGACAGGCAACCAATGCTAAGTATGCTGCACCCCTCTTTTTATTGGCTTTTCCAAAGCTAGTGCATGCAAGTGAGATTTCATGCCAATACCTCCCTCTCGGTAAAAAAAAAAGGCGAGGAGCCTTGGTCTCAGCTTTTCTTTATACTTAAAGCTTAAAACTCCTTCACGCGGTATGCGGATACGCCCCACCAAAATCTTCATGCCTACTGCTGCTTGTGCGAGAAAGAAAGGAAACTTCGTTAATCTAGTTCTTTTAAATGGAAGAAGAAGGAGAAGACATCCCGCGGAGAGTGTAACGGGGAAAGCCGCATTAGAGAGACATGTTGCAAGTAAATAAATAGCGTGGGGAAGAGGACGCAAGCAATGTTTTTATCTCTATCCGTCTTTAAAGCGTAGAAAAGCACATCTCACTGGAGCAAGCCCAGCCCGCGAGAGAGGGCATCTTCTTTTATAGTATATAAAAGTAAGAAATTAGATTGATATCTTAAGAAGGTATATCCGCGCGAAGATAGAAGTTCACTTCCTGACATAAAAAGACGGGAAAAGGCACTACGCCCAATTCCATGGTCTGAAATTCGTCTTAAGGATTTCACATCAAAGAGTCAAGCTATCCATTCGTCAGGCAGAGTCAGGGAAGCCTCCCCGCATCCTGCTAAGAAAGGGTTAAATATTGGACAGATTCTATGTTATCTAAGAGTCTTCTTCCTAGTGCTAATTCAAGTGAAAGACACCTAAAAGTCTCGGTTTTCTCTCTTTTTCGCAGACTACCGCGGTGAGATGCAAGCGCCTTATAAGCGGGGTAAAGGGCTGATGCCGCTTCTGGTTTATGCATCCGCCTTTGGCTTTAACAAATATAAGGGCGTTAGATATGACTAATTCCCCCTATGTTATTCTATCTTATTTGCACGCAGTGTTTAAAATTATGGACCTCATGTCACCGGCCAGGCATATCTATCTTATAGCGTGTGTAGTGCAGGAAGCCCCCTTTCGGTTCGCTCTAGCCAATAGGTTTCTTCCGGTCGGGCTGGAGGGCTAGGGGGAAGTGAGGGCTTCGCGCCTTGGCTAAAGTAACAAGTAAGGAAATAACATAACTTGGGAGTCGTCCTGGTATAGACATAGAAGGGACTAGACACCTATTACGATCTAACCTAGTATCGCCCATGTAGTCCTAATCTAATACAGATGAGAATGAACAACGAACGGATGAAGATCAACAAAAGGGAACAACAGTTTCAAAGGAAACATCAGCAGTTCTACCGAATGATGACGGAAAGGAGGGTCCACTATAAAGAAAAAAGGCCTATCTAACCCTTTTCTGATTCAATCGGGAACCTGATCCCGCTTCCAGCAGGGAAGCCGCAGGCGAGAAGGGGGGTCTCATGATAAAGAGTTTGGGGAAAGGGAAATAAGAAGAGAAAAGAAGCCAAGCTCCGGCGCTTTCCGGGGCATTCTGGCCTTTAGCACGTATCTTGTTATCGTCCGTAGTTGCTTATAGGTCCTCGTAATCTCGTACTAGCTAGGTGGTCTCTCTGATTAATCTTCCGCAATTGTAGGTAAAGCGGGAGGGGCGACTCATCTCTCCAGCACATGCAAAGGCTCTATCATCAAAGTCAAGTTGAACTTGAACTGGAAGCATCTTCTTTCCTTCTCAAGATAGGCTAAGATTCCAAATTTTAAGAATATTATGGTAGAATCACTCCTAGAATTCGTAGTATGGCTCCTCAAAAAAGGGAATTTTTTTATACCACCAGTAGAGGATCAGTAGAATCATAAACCATCTTCTCGATATTGACATAAAAGGAGTGCTCTCATTAACATCAAACCTTGGATATCCTTAGTCAGTGCCCGTGGGTAACAAGGGCAGAAGATAGAGTGATTCCGGACTGACTCTTTCAATCCGACCTTCGATAAAAAGTAAACAAAGCCAGAGACCCTCTTAGATAGGCCTACCTTTGTTTAGCCCCACAGGCTTAGAACCCTCCGCTTTTCCTATTTATTTTCCTGGCATAGCTCTACCCTAATCGGATTCATCTTTATTTAGCTACCTTTTTACAAGCCCCTTCAATTAGAGGCAAAGCAATTGAGGGCTTACTCGCGTTTCCGAGATTGGCTTCCTTAACGTGGCTTGTGTACCCTGGTTGCATTCTTTGCCCTATTAGTTGGTAGGCTAGCTTACTTCTCCTTTCGGAACAGTTGACAAATCTAGGCAATGCTTCTTTTTTTTCTTGTTCTATTGTAAGAAATGATTTTTTCCTCTTTACCAGTAGGCCAACACATGCCGCCCATTTATTGGTCTTTGTCTTGCAAAAAGCCTTTCTTAAGCCCTATTGAATGAGCTTGTCAAGCGACATCCCACTTGAACATCTAACTCGACCTTTTGACAGCTGGCTCTCTTCTAATACTACACTCGCTCCACCCATTCCACTCGCATTCCCCTTTTATAGGGGCTTTCGCCCGCCGATCAGCCCGATCGATCAGCCTATAGTGAGCTTGGCGAGAAAAAGTAAGACTCTTCCGGGATATAAATGATGTTTGCCTAATCTGAGGGGTGAAAGGTATGTATCACAAACGGCATAAACGATTGTTGAATTTCACCAAAGTGCAACCCTTGTAACACTGAACTCATTTCTCCACTCGCAACAGCGGGCTCCATGTTTTGTGCTCGCTTCATTCGCTTGAATGGGTCTTTGCTTCTTGAAGTACGGCTACTCACCGGCTTCATTTGCTTCAACTCCAGCTTTTGGTAGAACTTCTTCTGTCGCACCTCTTCCAGCTTCGACCCGAATGACGCCCTGCTTTGGGAAAACTTTCTCTTTCCTTTTTTCTTCTGGAATAGCAATGGCTACTTATGAGTAATAGTAATCATTCGCGGGTGCGAGTGAAGTAAGAGATCCCAACGCTAATTCAACCAAAGGGTTGGCCTCAAAAGGGGCTTTTATCATACATATGAAAGAAATCCTTAAGGCAACGAGCTCTTCCTTTGCCCTTGAATTAGGCTTATAAGCACCTTTTTACTTTAGCTAGCACGGAAGCTCGAGAAGTAGTTTGATTTCGTGTGCTTCGCCCCAATCATACAATGTGACATGAACAGCGAGCTCCTTTTAATCAACCGAAGCCAAAAAGGTGGAAATAGCTCTCTCAAGAAAGAAAGCCTCAGACTTGAATATGAATATAGACCCCAGTAAGTCGTCCTCGATCGTCAGTCCGTAAGGAGTCTTTGCCCTGTCTTTTGGTTTTACAATTGCGCTGTCCAACAAAGTTCAACAAATGGAGGCTTTCTTCGGCATTGCTAGGATCAGAGGCGCCCTCTTTTTAAAGTCTTAATTTTAATTGGAAGCACCCTTTACCACCAACCGGACCCTCATTGGCTTCGCACGCCCCATACCCAAAGGTTTGATTTGGCCTGCTTGAATGCGAATGGTTTCATCCGCTGCAGTTTAGGATGTGGATGGGAAGTCCCTTCCTACTTAACTGAGTTCTCCATCCCTAGATTATATTGCTCTGGAAAGAAAGAAGTAAACTATAGACCTGTCGAGTAGCTTTTCTTTTCGTTACACCCGTTCCTTTTTTTATTTTGCCGTAGGCGTGGAAAGGTGCCAAGACCAGGAGAGTCTATCCACAAGAATGAGCTGGTAGAGCTCTGAATTTTCCTTTATTCCCCGGTTAAATGTCAACGCAAATCTTAGCTGTCCCTCTGAGTAAACTGAAACGAGTCTCTTGGTCTGTGCTTGCCCTCATTCCCTTTGGTTTAATATGGGTCTTACTTGCCCCGATGGATGAAAGTTTTGC
>VHZZ01040445.1:0-16487 GCA_009801015.1 Silene noctiflora
AAAGTACGCAATACGGGGACATATTCGTAGAAATAACTACTATAATAGCCTAGAAATGCGTGCATAAATGGCCTAAAAAGACTATATAAAATGCATGCATCAGCAGTTTGTAGACATGGAATAAGAAAAATTATAGAAAATCAATTAAGGTTTGATCAACATTTCTTTTGATTTGAGAACGTACTTCAAATCTTTGCAAAGGAGGATTGGGCTTCAATCTCTTTCGTTATTAGCTGCGATTTCTGGTCGAAATTCAAGGCTAAACATCCCTTTTATTTTTGTTAATTTCATTACTACGTTACTGTTTCGTTTTCATCACAAAAACAACAAAAAAACAAATTGTTCATTTCGTTAATGGATCTTAATGTTCATGGATCGAACAGTCATACCAAGTGTTCAATTTGTTCCTTTCCACTATAGTTGATGTGTCTAATATTTATATGATTTTACCCCCATAATTAGCTCATTTTTACATGTTATTTGCACTATTATTAGTGTTTTATTGAGCAAATTCCGTGTTCTAGATATATTGCTTGTGTTTAATATGCTTTGTAGGAAATGTAGCATTTAGTAACTATTTTCTGTCAAATAAGCAAGTATCGAGTTCACGAGGCTAAGTGGAAGCTAAGATGGATTATGGAAGCAAAATAAGGTGGATTGATGAAGAAATGTGGAAGCAAATGGCCCAAATGCAAATCATCCACCAACAAATGGCAAATGTAAACAATTGAGAAATGAAGCCCAAGAATAAAGTCTAAGAAGTAATGTGGAAATTCTCACCTAGGATCCCACATTTGATTCCACACAAGAGCAATAAGTCGGAGGATTAAAGAAGAATTAAGGCAAACTTTGGATTCCATGAGCATTTAATCAAGCATTCAAAGCCATATAGTCGGATTCAAGCAACCCCGATCGGGGACGTAGTGCCTTGGATTCCCTTTGATTCCTTACGTTGCACTTTGGAAATGCTATAAAAGGAGGGCTAAACCCCGACTTCTACATCACACTATTCTACACATTACATCTCTCTATAACTTTTACTTCATCTTTCTTTCTAGTTTTTAGTCATTAAATTAGTTTAGAATTAGAGTAGATTAGAATAGTTTAGTTTTCTTTAGTTGTTACAAACATTTCCTTTAACATTTCAAGTTATATCCAAGTTCTATTTCAAGTTATAATAGTTTTCATTTCCAAGTTCTATTTCCATTGTTAAGGTAATTCATTTCTAGAATTACTTTTGTTATTCTTTTGTCATTTTCATTATTAGTTAGTATGTTCATTTTTATTACATCATTTCTCATTATTTTAGTTTTCATTATGCAAGAATAATTCATTTTGTCTAGAAAATAGTGGAGCCATGCATTAGCAACCATTTATCATGTTAGATTAATATGTTTAATTTTGCATATATGTTTCTACACTTACTTGCTTTGTAATGTTAGTCTTTGATTATTGGCCACAATCTTAGATTAAATTTGTTAATGCATTCTATAAGTCGAGAGGCACGGATATGTATTAGACTAAGCATGTTGTAGTAGACCGATCTAACCATAGCGAGAGTTCGTTAGAACCCGATCTAAGGCTTGTCAATGATATCGAGAGGTGGTTGTCTCTAGGCCTAAACATTTATCTTTATTTGCATTTCTAATTTAATATGAAACATTTTGCTATGCATGTGTGACCCAAAACCCCTAGACTCCTTTACCATTATTGTTTTCATCATTTTATTTACAAATTTTTACCAATCAAACCAATCGACCAAATCAAACCGACCTGGATAGAATTCTCTTCATAACAACTTATTTAGCAACTCCCGTCCCCTTGTGTTCGACCCCTATTACTACATTCATGTGCTACTAGGGTATTTATCTTTGATTAGGTGTGCGACCGCCTATCAATAGTTTTATCATCTCGTTCTGATTTCACATCTGGTATTGATGGTAGAATGTAAAGGGTTGAATTGATGGTCGTATGTAGTAGGGAAAGCTTACGAGAAATGCTTGGGGTGGGGGAATTAGTTTAGAGGGTTTATCGGTTCAGTAAATTAGATAAAGGGAAAGAGAAAAGTGACTAAACAAACAATAACAAATAAAATGGATAGTTTCCGTTCACTTTTCCTTCGCATAGAACCCCAATCAAACTCTCCTAAATATGAGTAAGGCCTTATTCGTTTCGACTTAATTCAACTCATTTTAGCTCAATTCAGCTTATTTCAGCGTTATTAATCTCAGTAAATTTCAATTCAGTTAAGTCTCATTCAGCTCACTTCAGTACAATTAAGGTCCATTCAAACCAAAAGAACATGGCCTAAGAATCATCTTCATTTGTTTCTCTCCATTTCTTGTGCATTACCTCTAATTGGTTAAATATTATATATTATTTCTCTTTCACATCATGCTCCCGTGCTTTTGTTTGAGTCCATTAAATTGTTCCAGAAAATAATATGAATAGCTGAATAGAAACGGAGAAGGGAGGCAAGGAAAATTTAGAGAGGATTCAAACTACCTAAATAGAATGCTTAAATCGGTGAAGAAATGTGGATGAAAATGTAGCATACTCCTACTAAATCAAAGTGTCTTGTTTGTGACGGCCACTATTTGTCACAAGCTGAAGACGGATAGTGTCATTCTCACAATAAAGCAAGTGGGAGGCCTAGTGAAGGGGGGATGGAGCACCTCATGGTTGGTGTCACTTGCATATTGTAAGAAGGACACTATCCGTTTTCAGCTTGTGATGGATAGTGCCCGTATTCAATGAGAATTTTTGTTACTAAATTATGATCTGACACTAATTGAATGGAGGCTAATCCTTTTTACTCCTGTGTTAACTGGGCTTCTATATAGACAATTAGGCGGATTTACTAAATTCAGGTGAATTTTATGTGAAGTTTAATTCCCATAAATTCAATTATTTTTATGGGATTATATTCTACCATAAAGCATGGAGATATTGAGATATGGTATGATACAAAAAGAATCATAAAAGTAAGCAAAAGCTATACAACTTTGTCACGACATTAACCTTATTGATTAAAAAACCTCATCTAGATTTGACACCTCCTTGGCTTCTTCCTACCCTCTTAATTCCCCTAAAAAAATCTTCAAGATTTCTCCACTTTCCCCTCTCTACATCTTTCTCAAGATATTTTCTCCTCTTTCTACTCCAACCTTTTATAACTTGATATACCTCCCTACCAAGCTTCTTTGGAACATGAATTTCCAGAAAATTTAGGTAATAAAATTCCCCAAATCATGTTCTTGTGTTCAGTTGTTGGTTGATGTTCACTTTGCAGGTTTCTTCACTGATAATTATGCTGTAGTATTTCTGGGATTTTATTTAGATTAGTTGATTTGTTCATAATTTGAAGATAAAGTTTTGTTATTTATTTGTCGGTGAATAAATTTGTTAGAAGATGGCACATCAATCGCAAAATTCTGGGGATTCAAATCTTTGTGGCAACAATTGTGGATTTTATGGAAACCCAGCTACTAATAATTTGTGTTCCAAGTGTTACAAAGACCATATTATGAAACAAACCAAGGAATTAGGTGACTATATGCCACCATCGACCGATAAATTGGGTAATCAAAAGGCGGAGAAAATGGTAGAGCAAGTTGTTCAACCGTCTGTTGAAGAAGTGGGTGATAGTAGTAATATTGCCAAAATTCAACCCCCTAATAGATGCAGTTTATGCAAGAAAAGGGTCGGATTAACCGGGTTCAAATGTCGATGTGAGCAAACATTTTGCTCATTACATCGATATTCAGACAAGCATGATTGTGCATTTGATTATAAAGGAACTGCCCAGGATGCAATTGCTCGGGCAAATCCAGTTGTCAAAGCTGAGAAGATTGACAAAATATGATTCGTTTGTTTGCGTAATGCAGCCTCTCCGCGTCACAAGCTTCACGCTTCCAAGAATAAAATGTTGTATTATAATTTGTGCTTCATAGTGTGTAAAACTTGTACTATAATTCATTCAACCTTGTTCATGGCAGCCAGCTTAAACTTGTACTCTTAATTGATACGCTATTTCATAAATGGGTCGCAACACCTCATAATAATCTCTTTGTGAAGGGTTACAAGGAACGTACTATAGTATTTTGAAGCGAAGTCAGCCATATCTATGGAACAACTACTTATCAAGGGATAAAGGCTAAAATTGATATAAAGCATGACAAAACTTAAAATTTGAAGGTTAAAATGGTGTGTATTGCTTACTAACTACATACAAATATAAATCTGCCTTGAAAATAAGTTGAATCAATCCTGCTTATCTTCCGGATGTCCGTTATGCTTAAGGTTGCGCTCTGCTAGTATTCGCTTTGTTCTTTCAAGAACACCGAAGAAAATAGAACCACCGATTCCAATCCACAAGACTCTTGGTCCAATCCCCTACATTTTCAAAAGAAAATTAGAGCCAAAAACTGCCTATTGCCGTTTTCTTTTTCATTTTTATCTATAAGAAATGAAATTAAGTACAACCACTTAGGTACTAGTACACTACCAACCCATATCTCAACCTTACGGAGGAGAGCAAAGTCAGCCTATGGCCGTTCATATGATTTGCATGGAGAAAGGAAACAGTAAAACACAGAACGGTTAGCTGCTAGCCTGCTGCTGACACAGTTGTTGAATTCATTGCATTCACCTTTTCATTATTATTGCTTTTTAAAAGAAGCTGGAGATATTTTGGGCACATTGAAAGTTCCAATATTTCAATGTGCCTGTAGGATCAAAATCCAGATCTACAATCTTTTGTCAATCAGTGCAGCTGCGTGAACTGTGTATAGACTAAAAACATCTCTGCTTCTAAAAACTATTTGGAGCAGCAGTCCAAAAAAAAAGGAACTGAACACCGGGCATACCTTTAAAAGAGCAGGGGCACCCTCTTCTTTGACAATTGTCTGGACACAGTCCACTATGCCGTTGTACTGGTTTGCAGATCCCTACCACAGAAATTATAACTGCAGCGGTCAACACTTGGCTCATAACATGAAGCAATGGGCGTAGCATGCCAAAATTGTGAATTCAGTAACTTAAGATTTAAACGAGTCACACAAACAAAACATGACAAGCAACTAATACACCATACCTGCACCATCAACCTGGTCTTAATTACATCCAGAGGAGTTGTTATAGCACCTGTTAATGCGCCTGAAGTGGTAGAAAAGATAGATTAGAAGTAGAACCATCTTATGCACTAATCCTCAGTAAGAGGGTCGCACATACACAACTTTGCCTTTGTGTAAACCACAAAAAAAAAAAAAAAAAAAAAAAAAAAAAAGAAGCTTTTTTCCAGATGACGTATTAAGAAAATTGCATTGAAAATTCTCATAATATAATAAGTGCCGGCAGTCTGTGAGTCAGTCTTATCCCATCTACCATCATATTCCGAAATCAAAGAATAGGGAGTTTTTGCTCTCATTAGAAATAAGAAATGCCTGAAAATAATATTATTAAATTATTGGCCTTCGAAGGACTGAAAAGGAAGCCCTTTATCCTCCAATCAAGGATTGAGTTTCTTACTATTCAAGCTATACTGTTTTTTCAATCATAAGTAGCTAGATCATAATTACAATGATTAGGCTACTTTCCTCACACACTCCCCCATTCATTTCACAAATTTTGAAAAATGTAGGGAATCCTAGGAACAGAGGGCATACTAGTATAACAAACTGTATTCACTCCTTACCCGCGAAAGCACCAATGACAGCATTCTCAGGGTCATTAAGATCTCTTTTTGCCTGAAAACTTGCAAGATTCAGTGTGTGACAAAACTCAGCCTTTATGAAAAGCAATCCAATGATTTTCTGGTACATCAAATCTCACACATGACAGCAGAAGCATTTACTAAAATGACATCATCAATTTATTATAAAATTAAGACTCCTAGCTAAATGAGGCTGTCAAACTACACATCATTATCAACTACCACCAAAGCACCATCCACTACCACACTCGAGTTCTTGCTAAATGGTAACGCCAGCACATGTCATTCTAATATACACTAGTAAATCAGCTTCTTACTCAACCATGAAACAGTCTTTGATCATGATTCATGACATACAATACAAGTCACGTTGAACCATAAGACAACAAAAAAAATAAAAAATAAAAATCAATAGAGCCCTTTTGTGACAATATCCAGACCCCATAAATTGTATAAAAAATGATACAATTTCTACAATTCAGGAGGACATGAACATCCAAGTCTTACATCTACTTTAAATTTAAGCCAGCTTCTCCTATTTACTACAAGAGGCGAGTTACCAATGACCGGCCAATTTCATTTTCTAACCATAATGCATTTTCATCTGCTACTTTCTTCTCTTCTTTTGTTTAAAAGATGAATTCAGAAACAAGTATAAAGCAAAACTAGAACTTTTAACATTTTATGAAACGCACTCTCTTTGATATAATAATTTCATAGCAAATACAAATAGACTCACTGCAAGCTTGTAACCAAACCGTAGCTGTTCATAAAGGCAGAACTGTATAGCATCAAAGGGTAAATCTCGTAGCAGAAATGATCTATACCCCTGTAATCACGTGAGCAAAGAATATCTAAGAGCCCGTATGAAATGTATCAGCAAAATCTGCACGCGCATAGATAAATAAACAGAGTAAGGAGAAAACTTTAATTACCGCATAAAGACCTTTAAATCCTTCCTTTGCAAGAATCAGACGCACAGCATCAGGAGCTGAAGCAAATTGTCCTGTTTGCATTCTCTGCTTAATAACCTGAAGTAATAATCATTAAATAAGAGTCCAAAATAGCTAATTAGACCGGACACAAAACTGCAAAAAATAATAATTACTTCAGTCGGCACACGAATGAGAGAAGCGGCAAGTCCACCAACAGCACCTGCAGTCTGCCAAGAGAAATAATATAAGGATGCCAGCACCACAGCAACATCAAAAAAGGTTACCAAAAAATGTACACAACACTTTCATAATCGTTACATTTAGGATGAGTACAATAAGGAGTTATATGGAAAAGACATAATGCAAGCTGACTTCCCAGCCAAAAAAGAACATTTAGATCAAACAGAAGATGGAAAGAGGCAAACAACTACACTTTCACAATCATTACATCAATGAATTTTCAAAAATCGAAAATGGAGATTGAGATGCACATCCTTTTCTAACCCTTACTATCTTCATGCTTGTCTCCAGTTAACTCCAAACTCTCACCCATTTATAGCACCAAAGGTTATTAATTTATTATTGACTGGACAAAATTAAGTCTAGAGTTTAGCTATTAAGCACCCACTGATTAGTAGCTATTTACTGCTATGCAGTCATAATCCTCAGTTCTACAGCACAAACGACCCCTAAAAAAAGTCATCTAAAAGTTACAAAGAGAATGGGTAGAAGTTTATCTCTTACCAGAGCAACTGCACTGAGGTTCTCTGGAAACATCCTCAATAGTTTTTGCTTTGTCGGTTCATAAACACCAACAAACATAGCAGACGCCCTGAAATTTAACAGGTTCATTAGCCTATTGTTCTACAGGATACAAGATATATGACTGGAACACATCAGTTAGCAACAAGATATAATATATGTGACTGTAGTATCGGAATATGGTTATCGTCCTGAAGCAACCCATTTGGTTTCATGTGTGACGGAAGAGATCAAATAACCAAAAATCAGAAGAACATGTGAACAGACATTGGTCGTGCATACCCATATGTTACGCCTGCAATTTTTCTTTATCACTGAGGAAGGACTTGCTTGACATGGAGGTAATTGTTACTAGGGTAAAAGACCTTAAATGAACTAGAAAATGGAGGAAAGAGATGATGGTGGAGAATTGAAGACCCAAAGTAATGTATTACCCCCATATGGGGGTAATGATTCCTCTCTCACCTCTTTCCACCCATCACAACCATCAATAACCACCAATTTCTTCTTGTTTTAAACTTCATTACTCCAATAATAATCAGTTAATTACCTCCATCGCAAGCGAGCCTAAAGGGATATATTTTTCCATTTCCAAGAAACAATCCATTAGATTTGAATTATGATGAACTACAGCAAAATGACTCACTAAACTAAATCATTTACACTTCTTATATTGTGAAATACTTGTTAGGATTCTCGACGCAATTTTCAAGCTGGAGTGTCTAACCTCTCTGTATTTTCCAACGAAAAGATAAGACTGCATACATCTTAGACCCTTACCCACCATAGACAGGAGCATTATATTTCCAGCCAAACCAAAATAAAGACTACGGAGAAACATACGGCAATACACCAGCAATATTTCCAGCCAAGCCAGAGTAAAGACCCTTCAGGACTATCTGACCTCCACCACGAGCTGCCTATTGTAAAGTCAAGTTCTATGTTGTCAGTTACATACATAAAAAATGTAATACATGACGCAAATCAAAAGTGGTAAAATTGTACGACAGGCATTAAATTACAAAAGTTTTGCTAAGTTTGACCTGCCTGCAAACGTGTCTTAATAGTATCAATCGGATATAATGCAGTCTCCACGACCACGCCAGCTGTACCTCCTGCAATTATACCATCTGGCAAAATCGGACTATCAGGGAGGAGCAGATTTCACATATATGATTCATCCAATTTATTTACAGAAGTGAACTATTTTTTTTTTTTTTTGAAGATTGCACAATTACTCCTCAATATTTCATAAAAGTGAAACATTGCGAGTCAATAGATCAAAGTATAACACTTCTCTCTGATCTGATGTTCATCACACCGTCAAATCAATTTAATAGCAACTACTTCTGAATTTTTAATGCATAATCCCATAAACCACAAAAACTTCACATTACACACGAGCATGAGGTAAAAAGTATGAACTAGTTCAAAGTTGCACCATAAAAACCTAAATTTGCAAAACCTAAATTTGCAAAACCTAATTCCTGTGACAAGTGAACATAATTACTCTGTTTCGAGTCTTTTAACAGACAGCTCATCACAATCTTTTAGCACAAAAACCCTGGTCAACTTTTACTTCTCATATTCACCATACAAGACAAGCCGGATATCATAAAGGAAAGATTTCATTACGAAAGCAGCTCCTAGGTAGTGAAGGTACAAAGATGTATACATAACACCAACAATTGCATTGCATGCAATTTAGAGTTTATACTACTTTAAAAATTACAGGGCCATGGTTTTGGTTTAATTTCCTCGCCATTTTACCAGGTCACTGAAAAAAACAATCTGTATTAGACTATTAGTATACCTATCAGTGTTCGAAGGAAATCAAATGGTTTCTCTTCTCCAGTGCTGACCGACGCAAAGGATGCTTTACTCCCGTAACTATGCTGCACTTTTGATATTGCCATCTCTGCAAAAATCCTGGCATTACTTTAGAAGTGTTCAAAGAATTTTAAATTCAACCGGGGGGAAGAAGATGTTGATGCATATTTCTGGATGCTGGCGCTCTGGCAGTTAAATGAGTACCATGAACTGTTACTCCCTCCAAATATATTTCTAAATAGGTGACGGGGATTTAGAACAATGTAGAGAATCCAAATAAATGGAGGGAGTATAAGGCAGAGGAAGGACACAGTCTTTCAAGTTTTGCCAAACTCTGCAAACTCATCCTTGTCGAAACTAATTTCTGACTTCTTTCCTTTTCATAACCAATGACTCCGATGAAGTACATGCATTCAAGTTAACAACGCTATCTATTCAAATCGATGCATCAACAGGTAAACAAGAAAAGATCCTTCCTCACTCCAAGTCTCCAACTACGAATCTTTCGTAATAATTATACAAGTATTACACATACTTTCAGCACATTCATTCACAGTCTGGACATTATGTACTAACAATGATGCTAGAATCAAGTACATTGTACATTTGAAAACACAAAATAAATGCACAATATATTCTCTATCTTATCTTCAATTATTTGCCAAAACTCGTTTATCTCATAACTTGTACAGAATTTTGGCAAATTTTTCAGAGCATTTCAAGAATCTCGTGAATTTTTCCGAAGTATACTTAGTACTCACTCGTTATTCTCAATCTGTCTGAAATAAAATGACATTTTTGTGACAACGATTTTCGCTGAAATTCGCACAATTGAACAACGTTCCATCATACTAATCTATCCTTGACAACATCAAAAAATGAATTGATTAACTGAAGAAAAATGAACCTGAATGCTCCATTGAAGAGTTCTTCCCACCTACGACTAACGTAACAGGTCCCATTCCTTGCGCCGTAAGCTGAAAATAGGAAAAAGATAATCAAATCAATCATCATAAACCTAAAATTAATCAAACTATATAAAAAGATAGAGAATAATAGTGAAAATTGCATAGATATGCAAGAAGATTAATGCTTAAACTGAAGTTCGTAATCATTACTAAGAAGTTTTAACGTGAAATTAGGAGTGTTTTAGTGAATGGTTAGAAAGAGAAAGTGGGAGAATAACGAAGTTCATACATGCCGGTGGTGACTGGTGACTGGTGACTTGTGAGGGAGAAGCTGTAAAGAGAGAAACTTGCAGGTTGGGTTGGAGGTTGAACAAATGGCGAAGATAATGAAAATCGCTCTCGACGTGGGCCGATGTTAGGTTTGTCTATTCTTGTTTTTGGGCTGCCTATCAGAGATTCTATAATGGCAAAGGATATATTTACGCCGAGTTTCTAAGATAGATATGCTATCGCACGCCTAATAAAAATATCCTACACTTGGCTAATAAATGAATGTAGTAAGATATGGGTCGAACACAAGAAGACGGAAGTTGCTTAGTGAAATGCTATGAATAGAATTCTATCTAGGTCGATTTATCTTTTTGGTTTGTGGTTTAATGAATGCAACAATAATAAAAATAATGTAATAACAATGATGATAAAAGAGCTTACGGAAATCGGGTCACGCATGCAATTTAATAACGGTTCATGCCAAACTAGAAATGTATAAAAACGATAATTATTTAGGTCTAATTGTAATACTCGTCCCACCGGGGGACCCGTTGACTGACCGTAAGTGCCTTTGACCATGTTAAAACTCATTGTTATAGACGCAAGGACTCGACCTAGTACGGGACACTCGGTCGAGTGTAGGGCACTCGACCGAGTGCGGCTGACTCGGTCGAGTATGTCGGTACTCGACCGAGTGCACAAATGACAGCGTATTATAATGTTACGCGGAAGTCATAACTCGGAATTATTTAATTCCTTTCTTTTCCGCAACCCAAAAATCAGAACACCTCTTCCCCTACCTTTCACTTCCCCATTTACCTTTATAGCCTCTACCTAGGAGAGCACCATGGGATCGGATGCGTGCGTCGGTTCCGGCCTAGTTACCCGATTGTCTGATAAGGTAAGTCATCGTCACCATCTGTAAGGTTTGGGTTTGGGCTAAGGCTGTATGTAATCTGGTAGTACCGTCATTGTAGGTGTTGATAGCGATGTCCGTGATTGTGTATGCGTTGGTTGATTCTTCTTGGATTGTTGTCTAGGTAGGGTTTTCCTACTCAGTTGATTGTAGAACTATATCTAGTACAATGTAACGATGTTTGCTACTGCTTTATGATTGAGTTATGTTAATGCATGGTGATATGGATATTGATATTGGAATTGTTGTTGGTATTGTGAGCCATTGCGAGAGATGGTCTCACCCCCATTGTTCGCCTTTTGTGTTTCTCGACGCAAGGGGGATGTGCACATTAATGGACTTGGGTTCGCTCATGCGTTGATCGGGGCTTCGGTGGTACGACTGCGGTCCCCACTGGCGGCGAAGGTTACCTGTTGCGATGGGTAATCTGGCAGGGCAATACCACCCGGGTTGTAGTCAGTTACTGGTTACTGTGGAGTATGGGGGTTTCGGTTACAGTTGTTATGGATGCTTATGTTCTATTGTTATATCATATTGTTGTACAGTTAACTGACCTCGTTTATGTTTTCAAAACTGTGATGATCCATTCGGGGATGGTGAGCAGGCTGATTTGCAGGTTTAGTGATGTTATGGATGCCTTGTTGCTTGGTGTTTTATATGGGATGGGAGATCGTCTGACGTAGTGATGTCTGTAGTTTCTAGTAGAGTCATCAGTTGTAGTAGTCTTTTAATATGTAAAGTTATGTTGTCTCCCAATCTTCACTGTAACTTGTAATGTATTTAATAAATGTTCTTGGATGGTCAATTTGATATATACTTACCTCGAGCAACCGAGATGGTAACGCCCTTGGTTATCAGGGAAGGCTTAGTTAAGGCTCATTGGTAAGTAGGGGTGTTACAAAGTGGTATCAGAGTCAGGTTTTGGAACCTGTAACCAATGAACCTAATGAACATAGGGTGTCAATTAAAAAGAACTTGTTGTATGTATGTTGAGAGCCCCTTTTGTTGGTTTTGGGTGAGAAGGCGCCCTCATTCCAGAATCCCGCCCCCAATGTACTTAAGCCAGTAATCTCGGGGTGGGATGCTGGGTTGAAGTTGCTTGTGTGTTGTGTACTGGATATGCTTTAATTGTATGCGGTTATGTGTAGCTAATATAACGTGACCTAGTTTGAGGTATGAATGATAAATGGTTGTTGGTAGGTGTATGTGTATCAGTACTGGTGTAAGGATGAGTATATGTTGATGCAACTGTTTTACTTGTTTGAACATTTGGAAGATAGAGTATGCAGATGTCGTACAATTTTTGAGTATGTGCAAGTTTTGAACATAATCTTATGAGTATAATCGCGTGTTTTGAGTCGGTGGTTAAGATGGAGCATAAGGTAGTTAGTGTGTGCTTTATATCTTTGGTGTCTAGTTTTGATAGTATCATGAGTAAAGGGCTAATTAGTGACGAGTTCTGAGACGCTCCTCGGACTTCGAACGGCGTATTGTATTGCAAGAACGCTGATATTGACAACACAATTGTTTTAATTGACTTTTTGGGGGAACTCGACCGAGTGCAAGGTCGTACTCGACCGAGTCACGTCTACTCGATCGAGTCTGTAGGATACTCGACCGAGTTCGTAAATAGGCAGAACTTGGATTGAATCTGCCCATTATCGACACTCGACCGAGTACCTTGTACTCGACCATGTGACGGATACTTGACCGAGTACGGTTCGTACTCGACCGAGTGCCCCTAATAACCCAGAAATCACGATTTTGATTTTTACACTTATAAACCTTTTTTTCTTCCTTATTTTCGATACAATTCAATTATTACTCTTTCCCAAACATTCTCAAACGGTTTTCTCTCAACAAATGCTTGAAGGATCTTGTGATACTAAATCTTAACTCCGTCTTAATCATACTTTTCTTGTTCATTCTCTTCAAGTTTGCAAAGTAATGCTATTTCACTAGTTTTTTATGCTTTGATGACAAAATCCCCAAATTAGAAGTTAGAAGTCTTAGTTTTATGGTTAGATTCATGTTGTAGATGATGGTGGAACTTGCTTTAGCTCTTGTTTTGATGCTAGAAACTGAAATTTTGAGCCAAATTTTGTAGCAATTGAATTCGTATTTTCTAGGGTTTTACCCAAAAATTTGATTTTTGATACTTCAATTCCTCTTTTAAGACTAGAAAAGGCTATAGGGTACTAATGTTATCAATTTTTGCAATCCATTTTGAGTATTTTGAACGAAAAATCCGTCTTAAGGCTTCACTTTTCTTGGTAATGGAAATCTGGAATTCCTTCTTGTTTTCAATCTTTGAGCCAAATTTCTTTTGTTGTCAATCATTGCAGCATGCCGAGAGCTAACGCCACCAGACCACCTACCAAGAGAACCAGGGCCGGAAACTCCGCTGAGAGGGGACATGGGAGCCAAGGTCCTACGGTTCCACCTATGGGCCAGTACCCATCTATTGTGTTCGCTGATTTTAGATAGTAAGAGGTCTTTGTTTCCCTTATGACTCGTACCATCCAGGCTACTAGGTGTGTGGACACGAGTATTTTGGTGGAGTTAGGGATTGAGGTCGACATGAGGCACATCTTTGAAACCTTGGGGTTGATGGTGTTGTACAGACTGAGGAAGCATTCTTACAAGTTCCTCACCTTGGAGTTCATGAGCTCTTTCTCCTATGATGAAGATGTGGAGACTTTTCATTTCAGACTGATGAACAACGACTTTAACTTGACCATGGAGGATATAGCTGAGCATTTAGGGTTGGAGAAGCCTACCGCGGAGCATTACCTTGATATGGCTAAGGAGTGCAGGGCGAGTGAGTATCTTTCCTTACTGACTGGTACCGCAACCAATGTTAGTGTCATGCTTATCAACGATGTACAATACGTGACACTGAAGATTTTTCTGAGGATGATGACTTGTCTGCTGTATGGGAGGAGTGACGTGAGCAATATTAATTCTCATGAGCTGATGTTGTTGATGTCTTACCTGAACCCGCAGAGAGAGGCGAAGTTCTACTATAGTGCACCGGCTATTGTGTGCTCCAGCTTAGCGCTTATGGCCCAGTCACTTCACCGTCATCTTAGTTGCGGGGCCATAGCGACCCGGTTGGCCCAGAGGTTAGCCAATTTCGAGCCCTCTCCCGACTTTCCGACGATGTTCAAGAATGTGATGGCGTTAGATAAGGATTACTTTCTGCGTCATAAGTGGCTACGGGTTTTGGACGGTAAGACTTTAGCTTGGAGGGTGAGGGGCACTTTATGAATGAGATTACCCAACCCGACTAACCTTCATGAGACTGGGCGGGCACCTTGAGGAGTGCACTGATTACCTGGCTCCACCTCACCAGACTTACCTCATCCCGGGGAATGTGCTTCATGACATGCCGAAGCCTACACTGACCAATGGCCGGGGGAAGGTGACTCAGACGACTCGAGCACCTAGGAGAACTAGAGCTACGATAGGGGTATCGGAGGAGACCCCTTATGTACCGCATGGAGGCCCCATGTATCAGTATCCGGGATATCCTACGGTGCATGACCCACGGATACAAGTGAGTGAGTTGACTGAGCGGTTGTCCAACACGTTGGTGTTGAGGAACCTCCATGAGATGACTCAGCAGCGGGGCATAGGGACGGACCTGGCGCAGCCAGCATGGTGGAGGGGACCTGTAGATGACAGTGGTGTCTTCCACTACTACGAGATGGACCGGTCTTCTTGGGGTGCGCCGGAGAGCTTTGAGAGAGGGTGCCTTGCCGGTCCGTGGGGAGCCAACTACGGGAGTTAGCTTGACGCGCGGGGAGGATGGATGGGTGGTGTTGCACCATCGGGCTATAGAGGACGGTATGATGTTGCGGGATCCTTAGGTGCGGGGAATGAAGATGCGATGGATGATGACCCGGACAACTACCTTTGAGTTCATGTCCTTTTCGTTGTTTTGTCGAACTTTTATCTATTTGGTGCCTAGTGGCGCAAAACGTTATTTCGAGGTGTTGTATATGGCCATAAGGCCAGGATTTATTTTGTTTCTTAGACTCTTCTTTGTTGGTATCTTACGTTAGGTGGCCTCGAGTCACCGTTCTTGTTGGTATCTTACGTTAGATGGCCTCGAGTCACCATACTAGTTTCTATTGCGGGTAAACATTTCTTGATGAGAATGTTAGCTTCCTAAGAGGATTGTTTGAGTTGAGTGCTCGACCGAGTGCTTAGGAGGGACTCGGCCGAGTAGAGCACACTCAACCGAGTACCAACTGCACTCGACCGAGTACCCTATTTCCAGTGTTTGGATGGTATTCTGATCTATGGCTACTCGACCGAGTACGGCTTACTCAACCGAGTGTCTGCAAGTCGACCAAGTGGTTGTAATTCGACTAAGTACTAGCTGTTTTAGCTTAGATACGTTATGCTTGCATGGTATAGCTTAGATAGGGTATGTAGAGTTTGTTTAAGTTGTGGTTATGAGGTATGGTCTTGCTTGGGAAACGGTAATGAGGGGATAACGGTTTTATTGGGTATGTCATGCCAGGAGTAACCCATGCCCGTTCGACTCCAGGTATCTAACCGACTTCGTTTACGACGTTATTGGTTGGTACCCTTTCCTCATATACATGGGATTAGTATAGTACTAGTATGAATTTTGTCCTTGGCTTCTCGGAGGGTGAACTTCGGGGGCGAAGTTCCTTTAAGGGGGGTAGAGTGCATTGCGCGCGCGGATGAAGTTTGCGCTACATGCTTCACTAAAAGAGTTGTAAAGAGTTGTAGTATCATATTATGTGGTATGGAGTCATAATGTCATGCTAAGTAGAGTGTTATGTACGTATGTATGCGTGTTTTATGTGAGTGGTATGACAAGACAAGTTATCACAACAAGTTACTATGTAGTATGTGTTGCATGACATTTATGTATGGAACGGGATAGATGGAAGTGATGCGGAGTAGAGACTAGCGGATGGTGACGATTAGGTGAGTCATAATAGTATCGAGTGTGATCTACCTAACTGAACCTTAGCGTTTGGACAAACCAACATTGGTGTCGGGGAGTCGAACTTCGGGGACGAAGTTCTTTTTAAGGGGGGAAGACTGATGAGGCTTTTGTCGTACTACCTAATCAAAATAAAACTATCTCAAAACTAACAAGAATAGCTAGT
>VHZZ01040459.1:0-12911 GCA_009801015.1 Silene noctiflora
GTGAACGAAGCATTATGGATTTACAGTATGGGGAATGAGGAATAGAATTTTAAGAGAATTAATGTTTGTTTGGGGAAACTAAATCAGGTTGCTTTTTTGTTTTTGTATTTAATGGCTGCCAAATCTCCCTTCCAATCTCCACCATCCATTCTCCTTGATCCAATGGCTAGAAATAGGACTCATGGACTCAACCAAATATAAGGACTCATTAGAACTCCTCTATATATATATATATATATATATATATATATATATATATATATATATATGAAATCACTCTGTTACTTACTTTTATCAAATTATTTTTTTATATCAGTTGATTATCTAATTGTATTAGACTTATATATTTTAATTAATATTAAATATTAATTAATAATGTCAATTAAAAGGGTTCATATATAACTAAAGTAACAATCGAAAAATTTATGGAAGATTTTATCTTTTGAAAATCTTGATTTATTTACCTCTTCAAAGTTTCCAAAAACTTAACCTAATATACTTATATTATATTTGTCTATGCTAAACAATTAACATCATTGTACATCTAGATTATATAATAATCCCTTCGTCCTGCTTTATTGTTCCGTTAATTTATCAAATATATTTAAATAAACAAAATATTTTAAATATTTTCCTGAAATCGATTGGTACGTGTTGAACACCTATAAAGCTGTGTCCAAACAACAAAGCAATTGCCAGAAGTAGCACGCGACAAACAAAAAAAAAGTGCGGCACGAGTAACCCAATGTTTGGCTCGCGCGTAAAAGTGTGTGGCCCTCGCAAATTATATGTTCAGGCCTTTGCTTCGTTTCTTCGTTCTTTCTTGTGTATAGCTCGACCCCGATCCGAGTCTTAATCGAAAACAATAATTAGTTAACTCAAATCCTAACATGTTTGTTCATTGTTATGCATATAAAAAAGTCAACTAATACATTAACTATTCATATGAGTAATTTATAACTTCGCTAATAACTCATTAAGGAAAATGTCCAAAATTCTATCCTTCCACATTAAACTTAGCACGAATAGTAACTGTAATGATGATATTGAACATGACACGTACGAAACATCTAAAAAGTAATGCAAAGTTTCTTCAGGAAAAATGACTTATACAATCGTTGTATAAGAGTATTATAATACTTTTACCCGTAATTTCCCTAATTTCTAAGGTATACACTCGGCCGCGTACACCGAGTACTCAACCGAGTGGAGCTTACTCGACCGAGTGAAGGACCGAGTGACGCCTATACGTTTTGGACCTGCTACAGATGTTGAGTCACTCGATCGAGTGGCTGGTGCACTCGACCGAGTGGGCACCACTCGACCGAGTGCCACCGAACACTCGATCGAGTGACCTATCACTGTCCTTGTTTTGCGCGTGCAAGCAATGGGTGCACCTTAGCTCTTTTGAATCTCTCTTTTTCAAATTCTTAGTTATTCATATATTGTGGTTAGGTAAGTTGATTAGGCATCATAACATCACCTTGTTGCATTATAACATTAATTTGGAAAGTTGGTTAATCAAGTAGTTGGTTTGTTGATAAGCATGTGGAATCTTGTCTTAAGATGGTTTATTATTGTGTGGTAAGTTTTATTTGGAATGTTTGCATACTTGGATCATTGTAGATGTTGTAGGTCATCGATGGAGGTTGATCGGTTGTATTATGTGGTTGTTGAGGAGACGTAAGACAGTTGGGAGACCGTCTTACGCTTGGATCACCTCTTGGAGCTTCCCGTTCGGTTGTATTATGTGCACGTTAATGTTTCGAGTATGGAGGGACTCGTGTGGTTGAGGCACGATGTCTGGCAGGGGTCTGGTTAGCGCCCCGACCTGGTACTACGGGCGTGTGCCGAGTACCTTTGTTTACGGGCTGCGGTTCGACGGTTTGGTGGCGGCGTTGCGATGCCGTCACTGGGTTTGATATGGGAGAAATGTGGAGTTGGAGAATAGGTATTGTTGCATTATCATTTCATTGCATAATCATTTATTTGTTTCACATTCATATGTTTATTAATTAGCATTTGTATTATTGGAGCTAAGCAAAGCGTTTTCAAATATCTGTGATGAATCATATGATGATTTCCGCTCATTTGGGGAGCAGTGGCTTGACAGGTTGCATTTGCATTCGTGTTTGGAGGTGTGGGAGTGGTCTTCGCGTTAGTTGTCGTCATGTCTTATTGTCTACTTTTTGACACTATTTAGACTCCATTTATTTCGATTAGGTTGTACTAATGGGATTGTAGTTTGAATCCCCTAACTTATAACTTATCTACTTAACTACAACTTATCTATCTTTAATCGTTCACCTTAAAGTACTCGTCTTAAATTGCTTTATTTCGTTTGTTCGCACTGCAAGCTTGGGAAACCAAGTCTTATAGCACCTCAATGGGTTGGGGTGTCCTTGAGGAAGGCTTCTGACTTATGGGGGTGTTACAAAGTGGTATTAGAGCGACGATTTTGGAGCCTAAACTAATGAACCAATGAACTTAGGTGCATGTGTCAATTAAAATGAACCCAGTTTGAGTCGTAGGGAACTCGTGTCAAGCTTGGGAGACATCCCAAGGTTGTACTCTTGTCACCTTAACTCGAGTCGGTCACGACACGTGGGGTAGTGGGACGATCTTTGTGTGCATATAAGTGTTGCATATTCTTGTTTTGTTGTTTGTAAGGTAGATTCATGATTGGTAACACTTGGTGTGATTATGTGAGTAGTATATCAAGTCAATATGAAGCAAGTTGGGTGTTTATATGCGTGTATGTTACGGTGATAAGTTGAGTTGTTTATAAATGAGAAGATGTTAATCACATGTTAGTTAGCGTTATGCGTGTATCCTATGCCATATTTGTGCTTTTACTTCTCGTTTTTACGCTTAGATACATGCGGAATAAGGTTACATATGAAACCATGTGAGTTGGAATGTGTGTGAGGCCCTTAAGGGGTGTACTTGGTGTGGTGCATGAGGGAACTCGGCCGAGATTGAGGCACTCGATCGAGTGGTTGACTTTCAGGAAGTTTTGGAAATTCTAAGTTTGGTGCACTTAGGCGAGTAAGTGGTGAACTCGACCGAATGCAGTCCACTCGACTGAGTGTCCTTGGGCACTCGACCAAGTGGGTATTGTGGCAAAGCTGGGGAGTTCCTATAAAGAGGACTCTCGACCGAGTAAGGGTCACACTCGGTCGAGTGAAGGTTTACTCGACCGAGTGAAGGCTCCAACTCGACCGAGTGGACCCCAAAAATGATCAATATTACTTGTCTCCTATTGTGAGACGTATATTGACATTTGCCCTGATTCTTTGATTTAGAATGACATCAAAGAGAGCTCAATCAGCAACCGGACCGCCTCGTAGGTCCGAGGAGGAAATAGATAGGATAGTCGCGCATAACGAGGCCCTCAAGAACGTGACTTGGAGGGAGCAAGTGGTCGATGCCACGACCATAAGCAAAGCCATGGAACGTCATCGACCCACCAAGTATGAAGGGGTGGGAGAACCGAACCTTTTCGGCAATTGGATAAGAGAGATGGAAAATATATTCAAGGTGGTGCGGTGCCCGGGTGAGCTCAAGGTTGAACAAGCCGCGTTCTACTTCGGAGGTCAAGTCGGTGTGTGGTGGTACAAGGAGCGGGAGGCGATGGAGGAATATTACAAGGAAGAAGGAGAGAATGTTATACCATAGACAAGTTTCAAGGCGGAAATGAGAGACAAGTTTATCCCGGAGCATGTCCGAAGCAAACTCCGGGCGTAATTTGATAGCTTTGTGATGGCCGAAGGCATGTCGGTGTAAGAGTACTATGGCAGATTTAATGAGTTGTTGACATACGTTGAAGAGCTTAACCTTAGCCCTCAAATTTAAGAAGAGACTAACCCACAAGATCCTTGAAAAACTCCCGGCGGGAGTTTTGGTGGATGTAAAGGACGTATATGCAATAGCCGGCGGCACTGAGAAGTTGGTCAATATGACCAAGGAGGCTAAGGAAAGGGCCTGGGATAAAAGGAAAGCCGAGAGTAATGGAGGAAGAGCACATCAAAATAAATTCAATTACCATCAAGCTAGGTCCCATTCGGGCGGACCCAATGGAGCTGGTTCTACAAGGTTAAGCGAAAATGGTGGAAGAGCCATGAGTGAAGGCGGGGGCTTAAGATGCTACAATTGTGGTGGCATGGACCACAAAAGGAACGAGTTTACAAGCGTCGGGCGAGGACCCAATCGAATATTTGGGCAAGGGAGCTCCTACCAAGCTCCCTCCCAAAGTGGGGTGAGTAATCGCAATCCCGGATCATGGGGCAACCAAAGGAATCAAAGTGTCAACTTCAATGGCGGATATGGAAAAGGAAGCTTCAACCGAGGAGAGCCATATTAAGGGTCGAGATACGACAGGAGCCAAGTTTCGGGGGCTAAATCGACTACTTCGACAAGCACCGTACAAGGGGCGACCAAGACTAGTGGCAAACTCTTTGCCATGGAGAAGAAAAGCGTCGAGGAGGATGCTCATATGGTCTTCGATACATTTCTCATTAACTCTCAACCTTGTTTTACTTTATTTAATTCGGGGGCTACGCACTCTTTTGTGTCTAAGAGTCATGTGTCGACCATAGGTTTGGGGGAGGGTGAGTTGGTGAGCGGTGATGTATCGTTACCTTCGGGGGAGTCCGTTGTGTGTTCAAAATTATATAAGAGAGTGTCGGTCGTAGTGGGAGGAGTAAACTTTCCGGTCGATCTTTTTGAATTTCCTTTAGAGGGGTTTGAAGTGATTTTGGGGATGAATTGGCTAACTAAGCATAAGGCTAATATATATTGTCATTAAAAGAAGTTATCTTTGAAAGGAACCAAGGATGTTTGTGTATCTTACAAAGGTTACTTAGTCAAACCCAATGTGAAACTCATCACGGTGATGACGTTGAAGTCATGTTTGAAGAAAGATTGTCCTATGCTTTTATGTCATGCGTGGTACACTAGCATGGAAAGGCCCCAAGCTCAAGATATATCGGTAGCGGGGGAATTTGAGGATGTATTTCCGGAGGAGTTGCCCGGATTACCTCCACCAAGAGAAGTAAAGTTTAGTGTGGACTTAAAGCCGAGAGCGGGGCCAATCTTTAAGCCTCCGTACAGAATGGATTCAAAGGAGTTGGAGGAGTTGAAGAGACAAATTTGTGAGTTGTCGGATAAAGGGTACATTAGGCCAAGAGTTTCGCCGAGGGGAACACCGGTACTATTCGTAAAGAAGAAGGGCGGTAGAATGATGTTGTGCATTGACTATCGATATTTGAACAATGTCACCATCAAGAACACGTATCCATTGCCGAGAATTGATGATCTATTTGATCAACTAAGCGGAGCTGGTGTGTTTTCCAAGATCGACTTGAGGTCAGGTTTCCATCAATTGAAAATAAAGGATGTGGGTATTCCAAAAATCTCATTCTGGTCACGGTAAGGGCATTATGAATTTGTGGTGATGCCGTTCGGATTGAAAAATTCCCTGGCCGTGTTTATGGACCTTATGAATAGAGTATTTAGCCCATACTTGGACAAGTTTGTGGTGGTGTTTATAGATGACATCTTTGTCTATTCTAAGACCAAAGAAGAGCATGATAAGAATTTGTGGACCTTGTTGCAAACTTTGAGAGAATATCAACTCTATGCCAAGCTCAGCAAATGTGAATTTTGGTTGGAGAAGGTTGCCTTTTAGAGCATGTGGTGTCAAAAGAGGGAGTGTCCGTGGATCCATGCAAGATAGAAGTCGTGTCAAAGTGGGAGGCATCTAAGAATGGCGTGGAAATACGGAGTTTTCTTGGCCTAGCCGGCTATTACCGAAGATTTGTGAAAGACTTCTCAAAGATTGCTAGACCTTTGACATTATTGATGATGAAGGATAATCGTTTCAAGTGGGACGGGAGTTGTGAGACGGACTTCTTAACCCTAAAGAAGCGCCTAAACACGGCTCCGGTATTAGCTTTGCCAGAAGGAACTGAGAATTCGAAGTATACACCGATGCTTCAAAGAATGATTTGGGATGTGTGCTCATGCAAAACGGTAAAGTCATCGCTTACGCGTCGCGACAATTGAAGTCATATGAGGAGAATTATCCAACGCATGACCTAGAGGTGGGAGTCGTTGTATTTGCTTTGAATATATGGAGGCATTTCCTAAATGGTGCAACCTTTAAGGTATTTTCCGATCATAAAAGCTTAAAATACATTTACACCCAAAAGAGTTGAATATAAGGTGAAGGAGATGGATAGAGCTCATTGGGGACTGTGACATAGAAATTGTGTACCATGAAGGGAAAGCTAATTTAGTAGTCGAAGCTTTGAGTAGGAAATCGGTCCACTCTTTGTGTACCGCTCTATCCATGATGAGGCTAGAGGAAGAAGAGGGAAAGATGGGTATTCATGTGATCCGGAAAGGAGAAACAATTGGTGACTTGAATTTGGAGCCCTAATTTTATGATAAGATCCGAGAGAAATAAAGGAACGATCCCAAGATTCAAGAGTGGAAGGGAGCCTTGGAAAGGGGTTAAACATCAAGGTTTGAGTTAAATGTGGACGAAAGTCTTAGGTTCAAAGGAAGATGGTGCATACCAAATGATGAAGAGCTTAAGAAGAAGATTATGGATGAAGCCCATAATACACCTTACTCGGTACATCCGGGTGGTTATAAGTTGTACAAGGACCTCAAGAAAACGTTTTGGTGGTCTAATATGAAGAGAGAGGTGGCAGAGTTTGTGGCAAGATGCTTGACTTCCCAATGAGTAAAACGGGAACACAAGAGACCATAAGGGAAGTTTCAACATCTAGATGTGCCAGAATGGAAATGGGAATCGATATCAATGGACTTCATTGTAGTATTACCTAGGACTCAAAAGGGGAACAACATGATTTGGATTATCGTGGATCAGCTCACTTCATACCAATGAAAGATACGTGGAGCAAGATGGAGCTAGCTAATGCCAACCGGAAGAATGTGGTCAAACTACATGGGATACCAAAGGATATTGTGTCGGATTGTGATTTTAGATTTATCTCTCGATTTTGGCAAGAGTTGCAAAGTTCAATGGGTACTCAAATGAATATGAGTACGACATCTCACTCGGCGACGGATAGGCAAATGAAGAGAACTATCCAAACTCTAGAAGATATGTTAAGGGCATGTGTGATGAAATTCGGGGGTACTTGGGAGGAAAGGCTAGATTTGATTGAATTTTCCTACGACAATAGCTACCATACAAGCACTAGCATGTCCTCGTTTTAATCTTTGTATGGGAGGAAGTGTCGACGCCCAATATGTTGGGACGATAGCACCGAAGCCGTCTTGTTGGGACCCCAAATGATTCAAGACATGATAGGACAAGTGCATGTAATCCGAGAAAAGATGAGAGCGACACAAGATAGACAAAAGCGTTATGCCAGTTTAAGAAAAAGCGACATTGAATTCGCGGTGGGAGACAATGTTCTACTCAAGGTTTCTCCAATGAGGGGTGTGATGAGGTTCGGAAAGAAGGGAAAGTTGTGCCAAAAGTTCATAGGGCCGTATGAGATATTGGATAGGGTCGGGGAAGTGGCCTACCGTTTAGCACTTCCCCTGGCACTTGATCGTGTTCACAATGTATTTCACGTATCCCAATTACGAAAGTACATAAGTGATCCTTCTCATGTTCTAGAAGAAGAGACAATTGAGTTGGATGATGCTTTAACCTATGTGGAGACCCCCAAGGAAATCTTAGACCGGAAAGTAAGAAAGACAAATCATGGGGAAACGGTGGTGAAGATATTATGGTCTAATCACCAAGTGGAAGAGGCTACATTGGACGCCGAGGAAGCAATGAAATAACGGTAACTTCACCTTTTTGAGCAGATAATGAGTTCGGTTACTAGGGCGTAACCTTGTTTTTAGAGGGCTGGAGCGTGTTACGCAAGTGAAAGTCCTTTCTTTTACTCCACCTTCATAATTAGTTATTAGTTCGGATAGTCGTTAGTTATAAGTATCTTGTGTAATAAAAGACCTTCTTTGGTGTATAGTCGGGACATGGGTAGTAGTATTAGAAGTACCTTGTTTGAGTCGGGTGTGAACTTCGGGGACGAAGTTCGTTTTAAGGGGGGAAGATTGTAATACCCATAATTTCTAAGGTATACACTCGGCCGAGTACACCGAGAACTCGACCGAGTTGAGCTCATCACTCGACCGAGTGAAGGGCCGAGTGACCCCTATATATTTTGGACCTGCTACTGATATTGAGTCACTCGATCGAGTGGCTGGTGCACTCGACCGAGTGCCCCCGAGCACTCGATTGAGTGACTTGTCGTTGTCCTTATTTTTTGCGCGTGTAAGCAATGGGTGGACCTTAGCTCTTTTGAACCTCTCTTTTTCAGATTTTTGGTCTCATTTCCACTCAAAATCTTATCCGTAAACTCTCGAAAAATCACGCAATATTCTCCTCACCATATCCCTTTAGATCTCCACCGTACTTTGAAGATTTGATTCCCAAATCTTGTTCTTGCTCATTCATTGACACTTGTAAGTATATTCTCATCCTTTTTTTTACTTTATTTTTAATTGGTAAACCCTAATTCTTTAGTATGTGGTCTTATGGGATTTTAATTAGGGTTTTGACTAATTAAGTGGGTTTTTTAAAGGGTTAATTCGTATTATTGTTGTTATAGTATAATGTTGTGATAGTTAGTCATAAATTGTGTAGTAGGAGACTTCATTAAGAAGTCCTTCTAGCTTGCTTGGTTGAGTTGTTGAAGATATCAAGAGATAGGAATTCCCTACTTAGCTTTGATGTCAATGTGGGATGTTTATTCATGTATTGTGGTTGGGTAAGTTGATTTGAAATCATAACATCACCTTGTTGCATTATAACATGAATTTGGAAAGTTGGTTAATCAAGTAGTTGGTTTGTCGATAAGCATGTGGAATCTTGTCTTTAGATGTTTTATTATTGTGTGGTAAGTCTTATTTGGCATGTTTGCATACTTGGCTCATTGTGGATGTTGGAGGTTATTGAGTTATATTATGTGGTTGTTGAGGAGACGTAAAACGGTTGGGAGACCGTCTTACGCTTGGGTCGCCTCTTGGAACTTCCCACTCCAAGAAGGACATGCACGTTAATGATTCGAGTATGGAGGGACTCGTGTGGTTGAGGCACGGTGTCTGGAAGGTGTCTGGTTAGCGCCTCGGCCCGGTACCACGGACGTGTCCCGAGTACCTTTATTTACGGGCTGCGGTCCAGCGATTTGGTGGCGGCATTGTGATACCGTCAACGGGCATGATATTGGAGAAATGTGGAGTTGGAGAATAGGTATTGTTGCATTATCCTTTCATTGCATAATCATTTATTCATTTCACATTCATATGTTTATTAATGAGCATTTGTATTATTGGAGCTAAGCAAAGCGTTTTCGAATATCTGTGATGAACAATATGATGATTTCCGCTCATATGGGGAGCAATGGCTTGACAGGTTGCATTTGCATTGTTGTTTGGAGGCTTGGGAGCGGTCTTCACTTTAGTTGTCGTCATGTCTTGTTGTCTAGTTTTTTACACTATTTAGACTCCACTTATTTCGATTGGGTTGTATTGATGGGATTGTTGTTTGAATCTCGTAAATTGTAACTTATCTACTTAACCACAACTTATCTATCTTTAATCGTTCACCTTAAAGTACTCGTCTTAAATTGCTTTGTTTTGTTTGTTCGCACTACAAGCTTGGAAAACCAAGTCTTGTAGCACCTCCATGGGTTGGGGTGGCCTTGAGGAAGGCTCCCGACTTATGGGGGTGTTACAAGTATTTTATAACTATATCAAATCTAATTTAGTTTATGTATATTTCTTTTTAGAGGTTTTACAACTTTTTGGGTTATATTTTAATTTTGGGACATCATAATTAAAACTAATTGAGTTTATTCGTCTAGTTTTTGAGTTGCATTATAATATTTAGAGCTCAATATCTATATCTATATATAATAATAATAATAACACAAATTAAACACTTATCTAATTGTCACATCAATATATCTAGCCTAGAAAGCCACATCATTACCATTTATTATTTAAAAAGAAAAAGAAAAAGAAAAAGTTGATTATATTTGTAGCATTAAATACTACTCCGTGATTATAGCATAATAAACATTAAAATTCGGATTTGTATTTCAAAGTAGATTATACAACATCAAAATTTAATATTAAAATTAAAATGTTTGGGTTCTATTATCAAAATCCGTTACGACAAATCAAAATCATATTATAGCACTCTATATTTTACGTTGTTTGTAAATGTTAAAACCCTATTATGTTGTATACCTCTTTAATTTTAATAAATCGGATGCACAAGTAAAACATAAAAATTAACGTCTTACCATAATATCTCATATAACGTGTCCTCAAATATGAGAATAGCGTAGGATAATATAAAATACGCCATGTAACTATCCTAAAAACGTCCTATGCAACAATTTACATAAAATGCATTGCGATGAGAACAAAACAGATTAAATTCAAAATAACACGTGCAACAACAATTCATGTGCAACATTTTTGCGTGTTAATGTATTCAGCACAAGGCAATAAAGATATCAAAATGTACCAAATAAACGACGTTATATTATGCGTATGCTTACACAGTTAATCCTAAACGCGACCGTGATTTCACGGGTACAAAAATTAGTTTATATTAAGAAACTCATAAGTTTCACAATAAAGCTCATAATCCTTACACCTATGCTCAAATCTTATCTATATTAATACAAGAACATTTACCGCATCCACATTAAGCCACATCATCAATTAACAACTTTTTTTTTTTTTGCATTTTTCTCTGGTGGGCCAGTCTTTGAAATCCCCCAACATTATTCAGTTTTTTCACGATTACTTCCTCAACATTTAACTTGGTCCTTTATATTTTATTCTTAAAATTTTACCTCTGTAATTTTTTTAAGAAAATAATTGTGTTATAGGTAAATATAATAACAATATTGTTAAAAAAACCACAAATTTAAAGGAAAAAATAATAACAAGATCGTCTAAATTCTTTAAAAAATCAACGTATAATTACTCTAGAAAAAATATAACTACAAATCCATAGGAATTGAAAGTATAAGATGGATCTAAAATATCCCATGTGAAAATAAAATTTATATAAATCATCTCTTATGAAGAGAATTCAAAAATCCAAGAAAAACACGTCATTTAGCTGATTTTATTTAATTTGGATATTAAAATATTTTAAAAAAAAATGATTTTATGTAAAAAGAAAAACTGGACCAAAATTTTGAGTTGGTAATGTGGTACATCGGAAAAACATATAAATACTACGTATATTAACATATAAATCTCAACAAGTACCGGACTTTCATATGACGGGAAAAAAAAATACTCAAGAAAAAAAACTTAAATGAAACACTAAAATAAATTAAAAAAAATTATAAAAGATAAATCTTTTAATTCCTAATTAGAAATACAAATTTACTTTCATACCTTAATCGAAAAATAAAATGGTTTCATTAAAACCCATTATTAAACTAATTTAATGATTGTTAATTTAGTGATTGTTACTGTAATTTTTACGGGCGAAAATAAACAAATTAAAGCAGAATGGTGGCATTGAGATTGGGATTGAAATAATCAAACTTAAATTGAAACATGTGTTTTATAGTCCGGAACCCGTGCAATTTTGCACGGAAGTAAAACTAGTTTTTTAATTAAAAAAACCTCATAATTTATACATTCAGTTGTAAATTTTAATACGGCTGGTTGTTTAGTTGACCTATTGATTTCTTCATCATTTACTTTATAATTATATTACTGCGTATGAGATTTGTTATTTTTCAATAGTTTTATTGATAAAATGTCAAACCTCAATTTAGAAGTGTTTATTTGTTTTAATGATTTTTAACATAAAAGTATTGATTCACTATAGTAGCAATCATTTGGATCCATTTTTTATTCGTTTACATTCTACAAGCACAAACTTGTTCGTCCAACTAAATTGAGGAACAAAGTATACAGTGCACGTAACACTAGCAGTAGAAATTCTTAGAAGAAAGTAGAGAAAAAAAATCTTACATGATAACAAGCCTAGAAATCGCAAATTTAGAATCACCCATTGTTAGATTTCATATTAATTAAGTAAATATTATTAATAATAATATTAAGTCAGTTTATGAAATCCTAATTATGTGGCCCATTTACTGTGGTAGTCAAACTATGGACTAAAACTACCCATAATCTTCTCCCCATTAACAGTAACCACTCCCACCTTAATCTCAYGTTTAACAGCTCTTTGATGGCAAGAGCTGTATATAAGAAAATAACCTTCATTTGATAAAGGTCACCAAAACCTACTCTCTATTAAGAAAATATACACCATCTAAATCAGTRGGAGGGTTCGGAACCGAAATCAGAGAAAAGCATACGGTCAGACGGGATTTACGGAAACGGGTTTTAACAATCAGATTATTGGGTAAAGCAGTTCAGGAATACCGATAAGCAATGGCTGRAGGTTTAATTCTCGATCTTTAATTTTATCGCTTCCGCTATTTGGTTTATTGCATGTTTATTTCATTAATTGAACATGCTGTGTAGATTAAATACTTACATTTGGTATCAGAGCTAAAGTCGCCTCTGTCTTGCTTGTTGTTTTTCCGACTTGAGTTTTCCGTCGTTTGTTTTGATGTTTATGGTATAATTCAGTAAATGGTTCTCCATTAAAAGCTGAGTTTTTCTTTTGATAAGATCAGTTTCTATAACTTGTTTGTGATCTGGAATTAWTAACTGATTTTATTTTGCAAAATCGTATGAAATATGGTATTTTTTTTGTGTGTTCATATTTATTTTGGGTTTGTTTGTTTTAATGGAGGAAAACGGAGGTTGGGGATGAAGTTTTGCCCAATTTTTCTTCTGATTAGGCATGC
>VHZZ01040470.1:0-16459 GCA_009801015.1 Silene noctiflora
AAAAAAAAAAATAGAAGGAAGCGTCTAAAGTAAAGACGGATCAAGGAGTTAAGCAAATGAAATAGAAAATGCAGGAAGGTTGGAATTTAAGGTGGTATTTCATCCTCCTGGAAATTCGCAAGAAACTTAGAATCATCCTTTCTAAACAGGAGCCATCTGTAGCAGAACGATAACCAAGAGCACCTAAGAAGATCGGCTATTACATCCATCAAAGGCAATAAAGCTGGAAAAACTTAACTAAACAGATCCTTTTCTTACTCTAACAAAGGCCCAAGGAACTTCCCACTCTACTTAATTATCTAACTTAGTTTGCCCTTATACTTTCTTTGACTTGTATCGGTTATCCCATAGTTATTCCAATTCCTCTGTTGGTTTTTTCCACTTTATTGAGCTAGCTAGAGCTACTAGTGATAGAAAACGCGTGTAATACTTAGAAGTAGTAGTATAGCGGGTGAACCATTCGAAAGAAAAAAGCAGGGGTCCGTAGCGAGAGTAGTACTGAAACAATAAGAGTAAGATGTTCCGCATAAAAAGTTATAAGATTGTCATAGTCCTTATCATTTGGAATGAGAACATGGAAGCTCTTTCTTTAGATAGAGAAGTCCTTTATAGGTTGGCTTCACAGGATAGGTCCCTCGTTGTAATGTATTGGTAATGGACACCAAAAGCTGATGAAAAGTAGCTCTTTACTTCTGTTTTTTGTTACCATGTCACTTTCTAAAACTCTTCAAGTATTATTGTATATAATTTAATCTTTCTTTTCCTTAGATCAGGACCTCTAGAAGTCTTAAGTTAGGAACGGCCGGGTTCATGCGAATCAACTGCAAAGACTATAGGCAATGACTGGTAACTCTACCATTTGCAAACATCTGTCCACCACAGCTAAGAAGCAAATGACTAGAAAGATCGGGCCCTTCATTTACTTCTTTAGAACAGGGATTTGGTTTCTTATCCCCGGAAAGACTACTAATAAGGGGGCTTCTAATTCTTATAAAATGAAAAAAACTTCACCTGCAGTATGAGTATAAGGGGCTGGCTGTGGGTTGACCTATTCTTATAGTTTATTGCGTTGTAGTAGCCCCCTGGCTTCTTATAGTGTTTCGGAAAGCCACTAATCCTAGTCGTCTCTCGAATTAGTCTTTTAACGGGTGGGGGCAAGGTAGTCTCCTTTTACGCTTTTTTCTGGGAAGGAAAAAAGACCCAGTACATTCCTATATTATAGTAGAATAGGAGGCATATCCTATTTCTTAGTAAGTAATTTCAGATAAAGTATGCTGGTATGTTCATTTGTAAAAAAAACATGAGAAGTTGGAATCGCCTATTATGGAGTAGTAGCCCATATAAGCTCTTTCTGGAATAGTGTAGCCAATCTGACTTACACAGCTATGGGATTTACAAACTATTCCAGAAAGAGCTTAAAGCCGATATGGGATCCACGGATCTTGGTGAGCGAACAGTCCTTAAGAAGTTCTTGTATTGGAATTTACTATACTAAGCAATTACGAGAAGAGTGAGCTACTTACCCTAAGTAAGGTCCTTTTTCCACGACGCCAACCAAAGACCAAGAACGTGGAATAGTCATTTACATACTTTCGTATATCATTAAAAAAGGATGAAACATAACGCAATTAATATCATAAGAAATCAAATACAACGGATCGTATCTTACTCGAAAGAGGGTCTTTCCACCTCTTGTATTCACCACTAGAATACTACAATAGCGCTCAATTTCACTTCTTTTGATTTATGCTTATGGAAAAGGGGCAAAGCCATCCTACTCGGGATGTTCTTAAATTTCTACTGGGCTAAGTACGCTTCACAAACTTCTAGCTCTTCCAGCCCGGAGCATCTTAGTCGAAAGACTTTTTTTCTTTGTTTTAGCTTTGCTGTGTGGAAGCAAAAAGCGCTTTTTCTTTACTCTATTAAAAATTAAGTAGTCGTAAGTCTCTCACTTCCGTATAGCTAGAGCTACTAGATTCTATAGCAGGCTGGACTTATTGTGTTATATTCGAGGCATAACAAGCAAATGATAGCATTTGGTAGGGTATTAAAGTAGCTTTGGGTGCCTGCATACGACTGAGACTTCTCATGAAAGATTGACAGCTCATGCAACGCAAAAAAGACGCCCTATAAGAATGATGTAAGGTAGGAAAGACTCTATCTACTAAACCAATCTGGCCCAGTTACAAACCGATCTTTCTTCTCTTACGATATGAATTGTTAGATTCTTACCAGTTAGTCATCAAGCAGGAGAGCAATCTTTTATAGTCCTTATCCTTTTATTTCATATGCATTGGAAAGAGAAGAAAAAGCTCCCGTATCTGGAACTGCTGCCTGTGATTGAGAAAGACTTTTTTTCTCATCCATACCAATTTAGAATGCATACCCCGCCGTATAAGTGTAAGTGCGAGCAAGTGCACGTGTAAACGTAAGCCGTCCCTTATTCGGTTTGCAGGAGGACATAGAGAAAGAAAGGCCAAGCCCAACGGGTATCTTCTTATTGATTCTTCTGAAGCTTAAGAAAAGCATGCGCATGCCGGACTGATTGATCCCCTACTAAATACTAGGAAGGCATTTCGTAAGTAAGGATCTCATCTCGCTGACATCGCCGTATTCATATCACCATCATAAGAAGCTACTATAAGAAAAAAAAGAATAGACACCCTTGCCTTGTATTCTAATGAATGCGTAATCCCTCGTGAAAGGGCAAAAACTTTTGCTGGAGCATCTCTTTTTTCCTATAAGAGCCTCTTAAAGATAAAGGACTGGGCGGAGGAACTTAATGCCATACTAACTGTTCTCATGCCATTGATTCAAGTATTTTTCCCTTGTGCAGTGTAAGGTAAGAGATATATTACATCAAAAAGTTTTTACAGAAAGTAGAAGCTGCCGAATAACTTACTACTATTTGGATTAGAATATAAGACAAAGTATATTGAGGAATAGCCAAGCAAGAAAATAACCAAGAAACTTTACTATAGAATTCTCAGTCCCCAACTATACAGTCTATCTACAACCAACCCTGCTGGATCGGAATTACTCAATCTCCCACTACTATGTACATAAGACTTCTGCTATGTATACTCTCATTTTTAGATGCATATTAAGTAAAAGAAGCAAGTGTACACAAACTACAAAGAAAGTGCTGTTTTTACTGTATCTACTCCATCACGGTTTATTTGCATCCACAGCTTTTCTGGAAAAGCGCCTTGTTCTATAAAACAGGAAATTAGAGAAGTGATCTATCTTACTTAATCACCGGTGACAAGGGGTTTCGCTGTAGTCCAACTAAGTCTTATGGACGATTTCCAAACACTACAAGTCCGATCTTAAGTCGATATCAATACTACGTTTCTTTTTTCCTGATATCGACGTGAAACTTGCTTATATATTACAAAAAGAACCAAGAGCGTTTATTCTTTATACGGCTTTTTACTTACCAGTAGGAATAGCCAAAATACGAATCTATCTATACTATATTAGCTTCTTCAAGGGCATCCATGCCACGTAGCTTGTGACGCCAACCACAAGTCTCTGTTCCACCCATAGCCACCACAGTTAACAAAACGAGCCATATCATAAGTAATCTATATCTAGAGTATAAAAGCAAGTGGTGCCACGAGGAACTCTGTTCGAATCTTATTTTATTAAAGGATATATGTGGGATAAGATAATAGTATTACTAACCTGATACGACGAAGCCGGTGGGCGTATTTGTAGACCGGAATCAACTTCTTATTGTTCCAACCGCGAACCTCGAAGGCGAGTCTCTAAAGAAATTAATTATGTGCGCCGCACAAGACATCCCACGTAAGCAGAACCATTATTCTCACCACGATTAGAAGCAGGGATCGATCCTATACAGACAGCATGATCACCAACTACTCTATGTTATTGGAAGAAATGACAAGCCCGAATTGGCCATTACACAATAGAGAAGAAAGAGAGCTTTCTAAGAATGCCATCATTTGACATGACCTAAAGTAAGAATTTATCCTATTCAAAAAAGGGTAATCATAGACAAAAAGCGCACTTAGTCTCTTAATCAGAGGCCCCGGACCTCTCTTTTTTTTTATTTACCTTATCGCTTCGATACAAACACACGTGTCATTAGGCGCAGCTTTACTTGTCCATATAAAAAAAGGCAGACATCTTCAATCTAATATATAAGAGGCGGGCTGGTTTTATGAAATAGAGTTCGTCGACTCTTAAAGAGAGGATCGATCCATAAAATATTTTTGGGCTGGTTTGGCTCGGCTAATCAGGGCAAAGAAAAGGTTTCAAACATATAGCAGTGTACCAAACAAAGCATTTGCATATGACGTATGAGACTCTTCTAGAGATCTTTCCAATAGACGGAGAGGCGCTCTAATGAATGGTTCTCTTCTAGTAGGATGTTAACGATGGTAAACTTGCATAGAAAAAGACATGTTAGTAGGGTGTAGCATAAGGGGCGGCGCCTTCTTCTCTAGAGCTTTCTTCGCCGATACAAGTAAAGGGTTTATAGCGGGAAAGAGTGCACAATTGTATTGAACGAGAGTAAGAAGGACTTCTTTAATTACATAGGTAAGCGATTGTAAGAGTTTCCTATCTTCGGAACACCAAAGTCATACTTCATTCTATTAGATACAGCTTCAACAACATCACTATCAACAAGATCTTCAACGCCTGCTGCTTAGACTGTTGTGACATATTAATTTTGGGAGTTCTAATGCAACTTCAGAGTTATATGTCCTTAGTATACGCGTCTACGCTTGCTTATTCATATACTTTCTTATACGACTTTTTATAGTATAGTGCGCCGTTCCTTTATTTGAATAACAACTTTCTTAGTTGACTATAGCTCGTTCCCCCGTACCCTTAATAAAGAAGTTCCAGCCGAAGATAAAGTTTTTTCGGATCCAGCCAAATGAGACAGCAGCAGGATGAATTCTTTAAGAAGGATTTTCTTTTATAAGTGGTAAGGGGACGGTTATACTCCTTTATATATACATTTGGGTTTCTTTGTTCCCCTCTGTTTTCCCACAGACCAGGGCAGCATCCAGAAATGGACTTTGCTGCTCTTTCTTATGGCTTGATCGTTCGATCAGTCTCTTCTTACTCTATAAAAAAAGACCTTTGGTAATCGTTTTTTCTTATTTTAGTCCGAAATAGGAGACCTTGCCTTTTTGTAGGGATTGGTTCCACGCTTCGGTGCTTGAGCCGCATGCTGCATGAGTTGACCTATATTATCTATTATAATAATATGTAAGTCTATAAAATAGCCTTAAATCCGTGAATTGGGTAGGCACTTGACCTCTCTAATGATATCATAGAGAATACTCTTTAGTATGGCTTTACTTCTTTTTCCGAAAAAAAATGTACTTATTAAAAAAAAAAGCCAAGCTGCTTCTTAAAAAGATGTCAATCGAAAGACAAGCCCTAATATATTCTCAAAAGCCCCTTTCTCGAGAAAGTGGTAGGTTTGCAACTAGATAGAATAGTCATATTTTTTCTTTTATTGCCTTGTGGCCCAAATTACATTCAAACCCGATAACATATATAATATATAGGTCTTTTTTTTTGTATTTGATTGCTTATTACTTACAACCTTCTTGTTATTATCGCAATCCGAAAGTGCGTAATGTGTAACAGAGTCTATGCAGGTTTCAAGCTAGGTGCATTGGGTGATTGCTAGGTGTTGATCGCCCCTTCTCTTTTTCTTACACGCCCAAACGAGTTCGCTGCTTAGTGTTCTATTCAAGCGGAGCGTTCTCAATATTGTCCATTCAAATCAAGTGGAATTCTTATAAAAAAGGAGTGTTTTCTCTCATCAAACGTAGTACAGGCGGTCTAGCCCAAAATGATATAATATTCTTTCTTATCCAGATACAAAAGTTTTAGCCAACAAGTGAAGCCTTTTCATTGATCCCATTTAGTAGAGTTTTGCTGGCAATTTTTCTATTAAATAGTGTAAAGTAGGGCGTTTGGAACAGCCATAAATAGGCACTTCATGACGCCAAAACACAGTGTTATTAGAAAAAAGTCTAATTTATTTCCTATCTCTAAGCTAAGAGTAGGTCACTATCGAAGCGAGCATAATACCTGTAGCAGGGCTAACTTATGTAAAAGTAAAGCCTTTCGTTGGAAAGTAACTCCAGATAATCATAAGAGTTATATTATATAAGATAACTCTTGAATTCTTACTTGAGTTTGAGTCAAAGATAGAGTAAGCGAGTTGGGCAGTGCTAGTAGCTAGTACAGTAATGAATTAAGTTTTGACTTTTTCCTTATTTGATGATGGGATTGCCTCTTTCTAATTATAAGAAATAATTTTATTTTCTAAAGCTTCTAGTAACTACTTTGACTGAGTCTTCGTATAAGCCTTTCCCTCTCTAACACGTTTTCGTTCGAATGTAGTGGGTTGGCCTAAAGGAGTTGGAGATCCCGTTAAAAGCGACCATCACATATTAGTAAGCGAGAAGTCTTAAGTGGGGGCGTTTGTGGTTTAGTAGCTTGTTCCCAAATGCATACAACCAGTAAAAGTACACGAGTATCGAGCAGCTTGCCAGCAGAAAGAAGCATACAACGGCTAGGGCCTATTTATATACATGTCTTAACAAGAGTTTACACCTAGTAGGTTTTACTCCGCGACTGAATCTCCCCTAAGAGAAAAATCTTACTTGTGTTGTGATTGTTCCTATTTAATTTGACTTGTTTAGACATTTTCTTTTTAGACTTGTTTAAAGAGACCATTGCATTACTTACTCTTTTTCTATCCTATTCCCTCTTCTGATTTCGCAAGATTGGGGTCGTCCTTTTCTTACTTAATATGCCCTTGTTATGCTCCCTGTTTATTTGCCCAAAGGGAGCTCTTAGAAAGCAAAGCTCCCTATTGATAACTGGACCCCTTAGAGCATCAGCAGCTGAAGCAAGAGTTAAGGCTACTTTAGAGGCTTAAAAGTGAGTAAGAGGGCTGCCAAAGTTTACGCCCAGTTAACAAAGCTAGAAGCTCTTGCTCGAGTAGGAAGAAGAAGCTATCCTATTATCTGATTAAGCAGACAAAGACGTAGACGCAGCAGACAGAGTAAGAAATGTAGTTAAATCAGATGTTGTTATTTCTGGAGCTCCCCCTTGAAATGTATAAGAGGGTCTACCCATCTGTATAGATTAGAAAAAAGTCCACGTGAATTTGTATGAGTAAACGAAGAGGCCCTCTCTACTATTTCGTAAAGCCGGTCACTTATCTTTTTTACGACATTTATAGAGCATAACAGTAATCAATTTACTCTTAAATGCAGCCGCGGAACAAACTTTACTAGAAGCACTTCCTGACGAAACTTTAGTACTAGACATTCATTAGTAGAATGAAGTACATATAGTCGGATATTCATCTCTTTCCATTCATTTCTTTCCCCGGAAAGACTAGAATATAAAAAATATAAAAAGCATAACATAAAAAGATAAAAAATAATGCGTGCGATAGATTCTCGCAAAGCTAGACTAACAACTTCTTGTCGAAGAGTAGAAGGTTTCGGTAACTATATAAATTTTTTATAACGCTGCATATGAAACTGGTGATACTCTTTCTGGCGTATCTCTATATGCATACAATGTACTAACTACTTACACACTATAGGCTGTAGATGTTTAACCTAGTTGTGTGTGATCTTATAAAAAGCCGAATTGCGAAGTTATTCAATTGGTGAGAGCTTTGTCCTTTAATTATAGGGAAGCTGCCTTCTACTAACTTTAGATTTCATCTTTTTTGTATTATAGCACCCTTAAGTTTATGGGATACCACCCGCGGGTAGTTGCTTTGGTAGCTACTTGAAAGAAGTCATTTGAGAAGACGAGTAGACAGGTGTCCGCCTGAAGACAGTTCAACTGTATTGTAACAAGAGATTAACTTTTAACTACTTATAACCAAGGGCATTCCGGAAAAGGACGATCACATAAACTATAAGCGGGATCCGTATGACTAGAATGAGTTCGATTAGAAGCAGCGGGATCAACTGAAACATTAGCATGGTCAGTAGGTACCACATAAGCATGTGTTTTCTTTCGTATATAGAAATGGAGACTTTCTAGCATATTTTTTCTAAGATGCTTTGCGCTTCGCGACTTCGCTTATTTACTATAAATCAACTCACTTCGGAAGAATGCTCCACTAGACTAAGATGCTCTTTCATTTTTCTTTAAAGGACGGCTGCTTTTCAGCCCACCTACGGATACCCCCTTCACTACATGTAAGAAAACTAAGCCCGAAGCTTTTCTTTTGATATGCTTCCCCTTCTCCTCCGCCTCGCCCAACTTTCTTGATATCGAGAGCATTTTGCCACTGCTTGGCGACTTTTTCTTTATCAAATTCCTTTCTTTCTATACTAGCTGCCCCCCTTTTAATGACAAGGTAAGGGGCATCTTATTTAGAAATTTATCCAAGAACCTTGCGGATCGCCTTTATGTTTTACTTACAGAGGCGATCTCACTTGCTTAGCCTGTAGACAGAGGGCAGTGAAGCCGGATCGAGACTTCTGACCCTGAAACTGACTCTGAAACAGGAGTCCTCCCTCTTACCCCGGAACTGGGGAATTACGAAATAGGGGAAAAGAGAGCTCCTTAACTGCAAACTAAATTCGCCAGCTCCACCAAAAGCTCCAACTACGCCTGCCCAATCCGAGCAAGCTTTTTTTTACACTGGTAATACTGAAGTTCTTGTACGGACCCTATACACAAAGATGAGAGATCTAATCGTAGCAATAAGAATCTAATTTATATAATAAAGAAGAGTTTTAGAAGAGGGATTCTATTTCTTTAAATAGAATTGAAGGCTTAACTAAGTAACGAAGAATAAAAAACCAAATACCACGGCGGGGTCGTCCTCAAAGACCTTAGATTAGATTAGAGTGCCTACTGGCATGTGTATCCAAGAGAAGGGATCGTTAGATCATACCCCTTGTCGTTAGGTGGCTGTGCTTATAGGCGAACTTCTTGCTCTGAGACAGGCCCTCTTAGAGTAGAGTGGATTTCTTAGCGCTTTTATGGCTATTCAATTGTCAAAGTCGGGAAGACTGACTCATAGTATAATATATAGCGGGTACGTAAAAGATTTCGCAAAGTGGAAGACTCCCAGTCGCAAGAAAAGGACGTCCTTACGGCGAGCTGAGCCTTAGCCCCGATTCTATCATTCTTGTTACAGTGAGCTAGTCCGAGATGAGTGAACGGTGGCTCTTTTTATTTACGACGAACCGATCCGGACTGATATTAAATCCATTCTTCTTCTTTTCTTTAATCAAAATGAGAGTCGAAAGAGTCCGCTTTCTAAACGCATGCAGACATACCGAGGAGAGTCCAAATTTTGCTGGAAGGGAGTGGCGGCTGAGGAGTGAAAGACTCGACACAAGGTTTGGCATTTTGGCACGTAAAGCAGAGGAACGGACTTCCCCGCACTATCCGGTGGGCGCATTCGGTGGGCACACCACTACCACCTTTTTCTTATTCAAACGAGACTGGTGGTCACTCAGACTTACGAACCTATATCGAGGTAAGAGCCACCCGAGATTGATATTAATTTAAAGGTCGATCATGCCTGAAACTGGGTTCAGAAAGCTCTGATCCCGCGCCCTTACCCTGCTTTAGATTAGAACAGATTGTTTTCTAATTGGCTCATCAGAAAGAAGGCAAGCCACTTGCTTACAAAGTAAAGGAAGCCAAAAAAGTCTTGCATTTTTTTCGACACATCCGTTAAATCAGAGAGATTATGCTGTCTGTGAGCTTCGTTTTACGAACCCTGATGGAAAAAAAGCAATAAAAAATGCAAGAAAAAGAAGAAGGGAGGACTGATTTGCATTCTCCATGCCGAGATACCGTTTGTGATCCACGCCCCTTCGCGCGTACAGGAAGGATTAGCCAAGGCATAAGTAAAGCACATGCTGCAATAACACTGTTAGGGGTTTGGGAAGGCTGTTAGAGTGCTATCGTGAAAAGTCTGCTTTAAGAAAATGGACGGGGCGCGCGCACTCATTTCATCGAAGATGGCGAAAATCTCCGTTTGATGAGCCTGGTACATTTGAATCTAGAATTATCTTTCATTCGAGCCAAAGGAGCAGTACGGATTCCCACAGCTTAAAAGAGGTAGGTCAGGGCGGCTGGCATTGAGATGCTAAGAAAAGATGTATTTGGCTAACTACAATATCTTCAAAAGTTTGAGGAGATCCGCTGTCATGCTCAGTTAAAGTAATTAGCAGTTGTTCAGTGAGTTTTTTACTAGCACTCTAGCTTTAGAAGACGCATAAAGTGGCTTGAGGCACTTTGAGAGGAATGAGAAGGCCTTCGCTAGAAGTCGAAAAGGTTTCCTCCGATAAAGATTTCTTTGTATTTATCTATGCTGAACCTCTGTCTCAGCTAAAGCTGCTGCTTCTGAACGAGCTTTTTTGCACCTTCTCCCTGGAAAGAGAACTTTCTCAACTAGACTCGTTTTTTCTTTTCTTTTTTTACCGAATCTGCATAATAAGAGAAACTACCACGACGCGGAGATCCACTTTCATCAAAGCAATCTGTAGCAGATGATAATTAGTAGATCTAATAGACCAAGTTCAAACCATCGATACATACAATAGGACACTAAAGTCTTTACAAAAAGCTATATTATAACTTTCTAATTCACCAAGGGGAGCCCCATTTCCTATACACCCAGTCTTTGAATCACACTTTATAGTCCGGAAGATGGGAATGCTGCTGCGTGCGAGCTGATTTATTACAACATTTCTATACAAAGTCCTTCCTATACTATCTTTCTTATTTAATATTGTAACGCTTTTCTTGCCTTGCTGCAAAGAAGGATGGTTTCGTCGAGGTCAGAACATCGCTTCCTATTTCTTATAAGGTAGAAGCACCATAATGTAGCTTTATTCTCTTATGATATTTCTAGATGAAGAAAGAAAGCTAATCAAATAAGGAAGATAAAGAAAGGAAGAAGCCGAGCTTCCGATCCGAGCGAGGCTTAGGGAAAGAAGGAAATCATTACATATTCTAAAGAGAAACCGCGCCTAAGCTATCCTATGAAAAGAGCAACTCTCCTCTGTATACGGTCTGCCGAATGAGAATGACTTTTTTTTATCCGATCCTTCTTCTGGTCATTAATGTACAGTGGTGAAGTACAATAAGTCAATAAGAATTAAGCAAGCATACTAACCGGAATAATCTAATTGCATGCAAAATAAAAGAGCCCAGGCGTATATCTCTGGGGCATTCTCATCGGCATTCTCCCTTTTCAAAGACGCGACTAAAAGAGTTGATGAAAAAAGCACCTTCTAATGGGATTCTTTCTTCTTTTCTGGGTTGCCCCATGTTGAGCAGTACAACTCTTGTGGGTGCTTTCCCTTGGGATTGTGTAAACGCCTTATAGGATGGTAGCTAGTCCCAAAGGGCATCTGCATGTCTGATGATCTACCTACTTTATTCTAAAATATGATGTTAGCGAAAGTAGCATTTTAGGTTGACTTATTCTATTATAAAAGCTTAGCTGTAGGAATGAGTGAATTCGGAATTGGAATTGTCCAATAGTTAGCATTAGAAACTGTCAAAATGAGTCTCTTCCTTGTCCTCTGTATCTCCCGTAGTACTACTTGATTTGGGAAGAGGTATGCTAGCCGAGCTTTTACCGCTCATTCGGTGGTATTCTACCCGGATGTTCTTAAAATTCTCGTAAATGTTGTCAATTAAGGCCTTTGCTTTGCTTGACTTATAGGGATAAGGTTCCGCGGCTAGAGAGAGAGGCTTTGCCATTTCTTATGTACTAAGGAGAGTACGTTATTTTCCCGTACGTAACAAGACTTTTTGGTAATTGACTTATTCTATTATAAACTACTTTTTCGTCGTAAGTCACTTTTTCCAACATAGCTTCTTTCAAATTTTAATTTCATTAGAAGAAAAGAAGTCCGGTCGTGCCAATCCACCTCATACAAGTAAAGAGGGTTGAACCCGATTTTCATCGATGAAAGAATGAATTTAGCGTGCCCCTTCGCATCTTCCTTTCTCTTTTCTGGCACCCGATCTCAGACCCCAACCTGAGTCCAATTCTGGTACGCCGAGGGAGAGGAAAGCGAGGCTGAAACCACGAGTCTCCTTTTTGAGTTTATGAGCTAATTGAAAAAGAAAAATACGAAAATAATAGAAGGAAGTAAGCCCCGCCCAAGCTTTTGGAGGTGCGTTCCCGATTGTGGATAGTTTATATTTGTATGCCGATTGAGGAGCGAAGTGCTATATCGCTAATGATAGGACCGAGAAAGGAAGAAGGGCATGTTCACTAAACTTTTCTATCCATAACTAAAGAAGCTGTAGCTGACTCCGGTTACAATGGCTAAAGCCTGGCTTAGGCCTAATTGATTAAAAACAGGATTTCTTCTTCCTCTTGTTCGGGACTAAGAGCGCTTCTCACTTCCGTAACAAAGGAGAGTATCTGAAAGATTCCCAAGATGCCTCCTGCTTCTTTAACTTTAAGAGCTCTTCCTGACGAAATAAATGGAAATAGGCGTTAAGGGTAGGAAAGGAGACTCAATTTCCGTGTGGTTAGGAACGCTGTTCACAAGCCGCGCAAACTCAGAAATTCTAAGGGAGAATGAAAGACTCGACCAAGCAGAGGGAAGCAAGAAGCAGATAGAAGAAGATTCTACCTATCGATTGCCCTCCTCTTATTTTATATTACAGGTCTTGTTGATCAACTGGTAGAGAGGATTGGTCGCGTGCATAGCCTTGACTGACGCCCCCGCTTTAGAAGAGGATGCGCCCTTGCAAAAGTAAAGAAGGGGATTAGGCGCTTACGAACGCTCTTATGGCTTGTAGGTACGAAGAAAGTAGGCTGACGCAGGGGGTGAATGAAAGGATCCACAACCAAAAGCTAAACTCAAATAGATTAGAAGTGCTTATCTTCATGAAATAGCATCAATTTAGAGGACTTTTTAATTGCTTAGTGCTTGCATTTCATTCTAATTCTGCCTTTAAAAAGGAATAAGAGAATCTAGCTTCAATGCCATTATAAAATTAAATCTTGATTTGAGCTGCTAGTAACTGGAAATTTTTCCTTTTTTACTTTGGTCACGGTTATTCTTGCTCATGATATTCTATGTGCACGCTAAGCCATTCCCGAGGGAATTTAAACTTATCAAGCGAACTCGCCAAAGCTTTTTTGGAAAAAGATAGCTCGATAAACGCATGCGAACAAAGGTAACCGCAACTGAACTTTTTTTATAAGGGTAAGGGTTGAAGTTTTCCATATAGAATATGCTTAATTGATGAATGGGCATCTCCTTACGCTGATTCAATAGCTGCTGGGTCGTGAACAAGAACGGAAAGACATTCAAGCTCAAAGTTACGGGTTCCTCTGTCATACTCTATTCTATTTCTTTCTACCTACTGTCCTTTCGAGTAGACTAAGAAGACGAAGATAGTAGCTACGATTGCTTCTTTCTGATCTTCTCTTTCCAATCTTACTTATTTAGAAAGTTAGAACGGAAGGAGTAAAATTCCCAAAGAAATCCTTAAGTTACTGTCTTCCTTAGAGGGTTAAAGCAGGGCAGGCATTCGCCGATGATGAAACCGCAGGCAAGGAGTACAATATCAAGAGTTCTTAAAGATATATCATAACATGAAGATTAATTCGCGGCTGGCTAGACAAAGGGAATCCAGTTAAGTGGGGTCTTCCTTTTTCGGGGAAGACGCGAGACAAGAGAAGGAATTGGTGAGTAAGTTGAATTCAAATACTACTTTTATTTCCCTGCCATCTGTAGAGATTCTCATACTGATCAAGCTATAAGTAAAGAATGAGACACTTTGACACGGATTGACGACTTGGCATCAATAATTGAGTCCGTTGTGTATATGCCGTACATATAAATAGCTTTGCTTTTATCTCTTCTTCTTGAAACTTCAATGTTCATCAATGTTCCCGCGTTAAAATTGATCCCTTTTCTTTTTTCATTTCAAATCTGCGTCTATCTCTCGAAATTCATCTTTTCTTGTTCTTCCATTATTCTTTGCTAATTGATACATCAATATACCGACTGACGATAACATCGAGAATTCGTCTTCGTCTGTTGCAATTAAAATTTATATGATGATCCGCTTTAAATTTATCAGTCAGATCAGCCAATGCATAGTCTTACGGAGACTCCGTTTACTGGGAATGACTTTATGAATTAGAAACGTGAAGGTATGTCATCACATTTCATGACTCAAGGGGACCCCCTCGAAATGGGACTTCTTTTTTTACGCTAATAGCTTTCAAATGTGCTATTTTAGCATTTAGCGCCAAAAAGAGTGGGTTTAACTTTTTGCCCCCTTTTTAATTAAAGATTAAAATTCGCATAATAAGCCGCGTCAATTCCTTTCATCCATCTGAGCCAACCCCAGAGAGTCGTATTCTACAAGAAGAGCTATCCTCGCATACTAAGATGCTGCTCATTTCGAAGCAAGCAAAGGGAGAGGGAGAATACGCATTTACAAAACAAGTTAAAGCAAGATTGTTTGAATTTGACCTCTTTCTCTGAGCTTTAGTCCGTTGACGCACTAAAAAAATCTTTCTTCTCGTTCTCGTGGAAGGGAATTGGGACTTCACTATCTTCATTGGCTCGATTTATCTCATCTGCTTTCTTCATTATTTTCTACGCAACTTCCCCGCCGTCTTTGTCCGTTTCGTTGAAAAATCATACATCGTATGTCTGGTGGTCTAATCACATGAGAGGTTACCACAAGTAAAAAAGATCTTATATCATAGCTGCAGAATGAAGAAGTACCGTAGTAGAAAGCAAGGCGCCTGCACCCATTTCTTTAGCGCACTATCCACCACTTCTGATCTCTTTATACTATACCCATAGTATACAGAATATGATAGGAATGGTTGTAATCTCGAATCCTTTGTTCTCCAACAATCGCAACCGCCCGGCCTGTAACTAGATCCATATTATTAGCAGCCTTAATACACCTGAGCAGTTTCTATTTGACCTTTTTTATATATAAGTCGTCCTATTCTACAAAATTAAAAGCAAAGGCTTTTAGAGTGTTCACATTCTGCGGATAGATGCGAGAATACGAAACCTTGGCTCGAAAACAACCTTAGCTTCGAAACTGCTATTCTAATATTCTAGTAGCTTATGGATCTTTAGGCTTTATGCACTGTGGACCCTGCCCGCGCTTTAATTATGCATCCGTCTCATGACCCTCAGGTATTTCTCCGATTCAAAGGAAAGCTTCTCTCTCTCTCTCTCTTTTTTTAATGACTTTACTCCGCTCGAAGCGTACTATCTTTCTGCTTTTTCCTTGTGATCGGGTTGAAAAGCAGGCTTAGAAAAGAGAAAAAACAATCGGATTAGGGCTTGAAATCCCCTATTTGCTCTTTCATCAGTGGCGGAAAGTGCCCGTTTTCTTAGATGACCCCTTTGCCAAAGCCTCTTAAAAAAGTTAAAGTTTTAAGTTTAAAAAGGGAAGCGCTCCCTATTCAAAGTATGAAAGCTGGGAATAAGCAAGAGTTGACTTTTCGTTCGAGAAAGTCATTTCGTCTGTGGCATTCATTTTGAGCCGACTCACCCCAGGAAGAGGTACCTTTCATATCATAAATCATAAAAGAATGAAGTGCATTTAGCGCCAAAGCCAAAAAGAGTCGCGAATGGACAAATCCTTTATGATTTGGGTAGTTCTCCTGAAGATGCTTTATCAATCTTAATTACCTTAGTCCAATGGCCCCTAACGGGTGTCCGCTCACCCTATATTTAAAATTTCATACCTACCTCCTTCCCGGGTAAAAAGCCTGCCCTGTTCGCTACTCTTTTGTTAGGTTCTTTTTAGAATATCGAATAGGGCTTTCAAAGAAGTAAAGCACAGGATCTATATGAGCGGGCTAAGGAGACTTGGCAAACCCCTTTCCAAGTTAAGAGATTGAAGCAGAGATTACAGTAATGGTTAAAGTGAAAGCTAGGCAGACTGCCAACTAACGTTTATCATTTCACAAGCCTTCTAATTAACAGACAGGCTTGTGAAGGGCACTCGTTTGCGTCCCTAAGTGAAGAGAACCCAACTATTTTTCATCATATCTTTTTCCAAATTAAGATGAGAGCTCGTAAGACTTAGAACAAAGCACGCGATACCTCTAATTCTTAATTTTAATCGAATGCGCGAATCCCGCGAGTTGGTGACTCGGGTTGAAACAACGTCCCCGCAGTGGCACCTTATAAAAAAAGGAAAAAGTTGTTATAGAAAAATCCAACTTCTAAGTCAACTCATCCAATACCTTTCTGATCAGATGGAAGAGTGGAAAAGCAAGTATAAAAACGAGCGGAATGCCCCTCTTATTACTAAAAAAATGCACGGAAACGGAACTTTCCGCATTACAGCTTTGAATTCACAGTTGGCACATAACCTGACCCTTCCTTCACATTCTACGAAATGCGCAAGTTGACAAAAAGAACAGTACCCATGAGGCAAGGAT
>VHZZ01040515.1:0-14740 GCA_009801015.1 Silene noctiflora
TCATGATCGACAATTTGTGATCGCATTATTGTCGGGGACACTTTTCTCCAACACCGAGCTCTCTGTGGATTCGACCCCTTAATACTACATTACTTGTGTTGTACCAAAGGGTATTTTTGCATAGGTGTGCGATAGCCTATCACGTGCATTGTTACAATTCATGCATGTGCATGCATGCATTGGTCAGGCATCTAATAATCCATAAGTTGATAAATAGGCATGCATGCATTGGTCAATAAATAAGCATGCATTGGTCAAAATCATAAATAATGGAAAATAATTACAACGGTTGACGAAGAACCATTGTTATATGTCTTCATATGACAACAGTTTTGGGATAACCGTTGTTACATTGTGTAATACGGTAACGGTTTATACAAAACTGTTGTTAAATTATATATTGACAACTAGTTACACCCGTTGTCATTTATTTTAAATAAAAGTATAATCATGAGAGAAAAAGAAATGTTATTAAGCTCCAAAATTAATGTTAGACGAAGAGAAATATTGATTAGACATCAAAAGATTGAACATCAACGGAATTACTCATATCAAACAAGAAAAATTCAACACTTTAAAAAACATATAATTGATTTCATGATAAATAACCCAAATTTTATTACATTCATCAGACATCAAAAAAATTAAAATAATCCTTAATACTCCCGGTTAAGAGTAAAAAGCTTTTCTCACACTGTCATCAACAATCCGGAATTATATTGATTATATCGCTAACTTCCGGGTCATTAGCCTCTTATTTTGCAATAACAGATTGAATGTATGCAAGTACACGTCTTGCATATGGAGATAAGGTAGGATGAGTACAACTCAACATATCTCTTGCAGCAGTCAACCTGCGAGTTTCAGGCCGACGAGGGTATGAAGACGATGATGATGATGATGATGATGACACTTGGTTGACAAGCCGGACTGCTTCAAGCCTCTTAATCCAATAATTATGTTGATGTTCAATGGATGCTTTTATCAATGGGTGTTGATCAGCGGGAAGCCCGCCTAGAACCTCCTCCTCATTTGTAATCAATTTTGTAAGAGCCTCTTCGTTGTTGATTAAAGTTGGGTTAATTGCTGCCATAGGTTTGTTTCTTAAATTTTTTTTGAATGATGCTTTATTTAACAAATGGATGATGTTAATTTTTTGAGTGGGTTTATTTAAAAGAGTGGATAGTAACAGTCAAAAAGAAATAATATAGCAACTTCTATGAATAAAAAATAAATATTTATAGTAAATATAGTAAATAATTGAATTTGAATGGAAACTAACGGTCAAACTACACAATTCTCCATGCATATATATGCACCGGTTCATAATAAGAAAGCAATGATCAAATCATGTATACTTTATATGGACAACGGTTTGGCTAAAACCGTTGTTTAATTTGACAACGGTTTTGTAAAACCGTGTTTATTTGTTGAATTTGACAACGGTTTTAGTAAAACCGTGTTTATTTATTGAATTTGACAACGGTTTTCCATAACCGTTGTAATTAATTAATTAATTAATTAAAAAGTAATATTTATACTATGCAACGGTTAATAATGAGCATGCATCCATATTAAAATAATGAGTATTTAATTTAAACGGTTTCTAATAAACTCTTATCTACTATAAATACTAATTAATGAGCATGCATTCCTATTTTATTTATTTATACCGTTTCCAATACAACTCTTATTAAACTCCTATATAAATTAGAATCCTAATTAAACTTCTAATATACACAACTATCTAAAGTCTTCTTTTAATATATCAAATTATATATTCAAACCATAAATTCATTATGTCGTCTTATTCATCTGATGAAGGATCGTTTTTCGAATCTGATGATGAAGAATCGTGCGAACCTATTAAAGGTTCCGTACCCCCATCTGGATTTATGTATGTCAAACCTTTCATGTGCATCATTCACAATCTCCAATACACAGAGGACGAGGATGGTAAGAGAATACTCTCTTATAACCTTAACTGGTTAGTAGGGATGATTCGGGATGCCGGATTGAATTTGGTTCAAGCTATCCACCCGGCTCATTCGGCTGATGGGTCGTTCAAGGGTTACGCCCTAATAGAGTTTGGCGGTGGTGAGGATCAGGAATGCTTTTATAACAATGACGCTTCAATGTTCTGGTATGATAACAATGAAACGCTGATGGGCCCGTATTTATAGGTTGCTAATGAAGATGATCGTGGAAGAGTGTCTTATTTGTATGTACACCGTCGTAATTATGAGTTCGAGATACTTCTGTTGGAATGGGAAGACGACACGGTTGATTAGGTTCAAAGTGCAAGAGATATTTTTAGTGATATTGTCAATGAATTTCACACTTTGTTTACTAATTATTAGCAAGCACGATTATTCTTTTTTTTTAATTTGATGTAAGTTTTCCAATCAAATTTCGTACTGCGTATGGTTTTATTTTCCTTCTTGCTTCATTTTTTAATTTTTAAAAAAAAGCTAAAGAAAAATCTTAACAAAAAACATAAATAATTAGTAAGTTTCAATACAACTAATATATAATGCTAAAATTAAAAATAAAGACTTAATTATTAGACTCTGATGACGATGGTTAATCTACATGAAACTCGACAAAGATCAAGTCGACGATCGGCAATTCATTATTGCCTACAGGGGGCACTGCCTTCGTTTCCCATGATAGAGACACGGTGCTAAGACTGTGATGAGTCCTGTAATCACTCAATAGAACATGATTAACGTGGGTAGAAACCCATAGATAAGGCCCATTTTGTCTAGCACCCGAATAAAAGTTAGGTTTCCCGCATTTTGCGCCCCAAATCTAGCCTCTACTTTTTTTGCTTGATGAAAACTTTCACGACAGTCGACTCTGTCAAACTCGATAAAAGTGAAGCCTTAAAAACCACGCCTGCTTGTTGACACAGTGTGGACTCTTTTAATCTCCGTATAACTTGCGTCATCAATAAGCATTCCCTTCATAAACGATAAATCCTTTACTACACCCTTTCCATCTACAAAATGAATAGGGATATTATGCATAATGCAAGTGAAAGGATAGACGTAACGAGAACGTAATTTTGGTTCAATTAACCCAACCATATATATGTTTTATAAATTTAGAGAGAGTAATGAAAGAGGTTAAGAGTAAATGTTTGATAAATTTTGATAAACAACTGAAACATTATTAGAACGTATTTATAGACCAAATTGAATAGTATAATGGCTACATGCATGTACAACGGCTATATATACTGTTAGATTTATACCTTTTAGCATGCATTACGGGTCAAATAATGTTGATTCCAAAAAAAAAAGACAATTCAAAAAGTAATAATAGTTTTGATAACACCGTTCTCCAAACACAATATAACAACGGTTTACTAACCAACCATTTTTCAAAATTATCACAACGGTTATGAACCACCATTCTTGATATACAAATAGAAAACGGTTATCCAAAACCCGTTGCCAATAATCGATAACGGTTGTAAAAATCGTTGAGAAAAATAATCTACAACGGTCATACTGCAAACCATTGAGGATATTAGACAACGGTTTTTCGTAAACCGTTGTAAACAATAATTTTATAACGGCTAAAAGAAAAATTGTTTCCTGATTGTTGCGCGCTTGAGGTTTTCACTATTATTTGGGCAACGGTTATCTATATTACGTTATTATATGTAGTAACTCGTTGTTATAGGGTCGTTATTAATGTGCAGAATTGGCGTAGTGATACCGGGGTTACCACCTCAGCGAGATATTGATTTTGGCATTGACTTGATACCTGGAATGGGACCGATCTCTAAAGCACCTTGCAGGATGAGACCTAATGCGTTGGAGGAGCTTAAAAAGCAGTTGGAGGAGTTGTTGGATAAGGGTTATTTCATATCTAGTGTGACACCTTGGGGAGCACCTGTCTTATTTATGAAGAAGAAGGATAAAGGCATGAGATTGTGTATCGATTATAAGGAGTTGAAAAATGTGACCATAAAGAATCGATACCCTTTACCTCGAATTGACGATTTGTTTGACCAGTTTAGTGGGGTTGGAATGTTCTCTAAAATTGATTTGAGGTCAGGATACAATCAATTAAGGATTAAGAATGAAGATAACCCTAAGAATGCATTTAGGACTAGATACGGACACTACGAATTTGTGGTTATGCCATTTGGGTTAACGAATGCACCGACAGTCTTCATGGACATAATGAACCGTGTGTTTAGTCCCTACTTGGATCAGTTCGTGGTGGTCTTTATCGATGATATCCTAGTGTACTCTATGGATAGGGAGAAGCATGAGAAGCATCTAAGAATGGTGTTGCAGACTTTGAGGGAGAATAATCTATATGCCAAATTGGGTAAGTGCGAGTTTTGGTTGGAGAAAGTAGCTTTTTTGAGGCATGTGGTATCTAGAATGGAGTATCTGTAGATTCAATTAAAATTGAAGAAGCCGCAAAGTGGGAGAGGCCAAGAAATGTAGGGGATCTTCGAAGTTTTCTGGGGTTGGTTGGCTATTACAGGAGGTTTGTAAAAGACATCTCGAAAATAGCTAAGCCCTTGATGACCTTAATGAGGAAGGAGAACAGGTTTAAATGGGATTAGGGTTGTGAGAAGGCATTTGAATCCTTAAAGGAACGCCTGACTACAGCTCATATCCTAGCCTTACCTGAAGGTAGTGAAAATTTTGAAGTTTATACTGACACGTCGAAGAATGGACTGGGATGTGTGTTGATGCAGAATGGGAAGGTGATAACTTATGCCTCAAGGCAGTTGAAACCTTATAAGGAGAATTATCCAACTCATGACTTAGAATTGGGATCAGTGGTGTTTACGTTAAAGTTGTGGCGCCATTACCTTTATGGGGCTACTTTTAAGGTGTTTTCTAACCACAAGAGTCTAAAGTATATTTATACCTAGAGGGAGCTAAATATGAGGCAAAGGAGGTGGATGGAGTTAATAGGAGATTATCACATGGAAATAGTTTATCATGAGCGGAAGGCAAATGTGGTGGCATATGCATTTAGTAGGAAATTTGTCCATGCTTTATGTACTGCCATGTCGAGGGTGAGACTGTATGAAGAAGAGGAGAAAATGGGCATTTCGATGATTAACAAGGGTGATTCCATTAGAGATTTGACTATTGAGCCTTAGTAATATGCTGAGATCAGGGATAAGCAGCAGGAAGACCTGAAGATTCAAAGGTGGCACAAGTACATATCATCCAACAAAAGATGATTCAGGAAATGGTGGAGCAAGTACATATCATTCGACAAAAGATGAGAGCTGCGCAGGATAGACAAGAAAGCTATACAGATTTAAAGAGAAGTGAGGTAGAATTTGTTGGGGGAGATAAAGTGTTGCTTAAAGTGTCACCTATGAAGGGAGTGATGATATTTGGGAAGAGAGCAAAGCTGAGTCAAAAGTTTATTGGACCCTACGAGATTTTGGACAGGGTTGGAGAAGTAGCATATCGATTGGCACTACCTCCAGCTTTGGACAAAGTCCATAATGCGTTCCATGTTTCCAAGTTGAGAAAGTATGGGAGTGATCCTACTCATGTGTTGGAGCCTGAGCAGGTGGAAATTGATGAGCAAATGTCTTATGTAGAGATGCCTAAGGAGATATTAGACAGAAAACTGCGCAAGACTCGCAATGGTGAGATAACCTTAGTGAAAGTCCTATGGTCTAATCATGTGGTTGAAGAAGTAACATGGGAGGTAGAAGTTGACATGAGGGCGAAGTATCCTAGCCTTTTCGATTAAGTAAGTTGGTTACGGGACGTAGCCCTTTTTTTTAAGGGGGATAGGATGTGATACCTCGTGTTTTATCATATTATGTGATGAATTTTGATATGTTGGTAATAGTTAGAGTGAATTTATTGTGTTAAGATGATAAGGGTATGGAAATGAGTTACGATATTTGTTCAGTTGTGATGGTGTTTTGGGGAGAACTTCGGGACGAAGTAAAATTTAAAGGGGGGGAGACTGTAATACCCCGTAATTTAATAGGAACTATATGAGTAATTTACTAATCTTAAATAATTAATTTAGCAATTATAATTGATATTTGAAAATAAAAAGAGATAATATAATAAGAGTCGGGAATTTATGATGAGGGCCGGCTAGTCTTGGGCTTTGTGTAAGTCTAAGGGAGTCGGGATTGAATAATTTATTATATTAGGTTGCATACGAGTTTTATAATTAAATAATATAATCTAATTTGACCTACAGTATAAATAGAATAGGGACCATGACCTAATAAGACTTCACAAATTTGAAAATTATATAGGAAAGAAGGAATTTCAGATTTAGCAATTTGACCTAATCGATAATTGTCTAAGAGGTATGATCGTCTCACAATTTAATCGCTTTCATTTGTACTTAGCCGAGCATGTTAACCATCATGCACTACCGTGTGACTGTCGTAAACCGTGACCTTGACCGTAGCTTAGCCGTGGACCACTGTGAGTGCACCTGAACTTATGTTGATCGTCGACCACTGCCATAGGGGTGGTTAATTGGGTGTTAAAGGGTGGTGGTGATGTTGGTGTCGTGGGTTTTGAACATGGGTTTGACCCCTTCTGTGGACCCGTCGTGGCCTGGGCTGGTATGGGATGGTACCTAGGGATTGGGGCGACTCTAGTTTTGTGTCAGTGGGGGCGAAGGCGGCACCATGGTGGTGGTGGTCGGAGAACACGAAAACGGGGGATGAGGAGGAGTTGCGTGAAACCTTCTTATGACGACCACCATGGTAAGTGTAATTGCGTCGAGGGGAAGAGGAGGCCACCCTTGGAACTTTCGTCAGTCAGTGGCGACGATGGTGGTGGCCAGAGGAGGTGTGGGGTTGTGTCGTGGTGGTGGTGGTATGGTGTTTTGAGTCACGGGTTTGGATGTGGTGTGTGTGTGTGTTCGTGCACCTACGTGCTAGGGCGTGGTGTTTTGTGTGGTGGTGAGGACTCGTCGTCGAGGTTGGTGATTTGGTGGGCACGCCGTGGTGGGGGTTGGCTGGCCATAGGTGGTTAGGTGTGTGTGTGGCCGTGTATGGGTGTTTGTCGGGTTGTTTGGCCGCGGGTGAGCGGAGTGAGTGTGTGAGTGATTTTTCGTAATTAGTTTAGTTTTGTTTTCGGGTTTTAATTAAATAATTTATGTAATTGATAATTAATGAATTAGAATTAAATAGTAATAGAATATATGATGTGATTAGTAATGCTAATTATTATTAATTGTTTTTGGTCGCGAGTTTGAAGTGGAATACTTTTAATTGCCTTACGTGGATTGTTGTGACATAATTTCTTAAAAGGTAGGATAAACTACTCAGCTAGATCGTCTTGATATGTTATATTTATAATGTGAGCATTGGAAGTTGAATGAAGGTTGCGTTTGGCTTAATTGTGATGTATATTGTATCCTATGTTCAGTCATGTGGAATTGTGAGTACTTGTCAATTATTATTGTTGCATATGGACTGAGATGAGAATTGGAATGCCCCAAGCTTAGTCTCTGGTGGATCGTGTGTGATTATTGGAAGGCCCCAGGCATAGTCTCTAGTGAATAGTGTGTGAATTTGGACGGCCGTAAGCTTAAATCTCTGGTGGATAGTGTGTGGATGAGCTCAGTGGTTGAAGCATTTGCATTTGACATTATATTACAATGTGGTTGTTTATGTCTAGTGCTTATTTATCCTACTCAACCGTTTGGTTGACAGTGTAGTCTATAAATACCTGTGATGAACCATTGTTGGGGAGCATATTGATTGACAGGTCTAGAGATAGCTGACTTGGAAGCTAATGGGGATGAGTGAGGAAGAATGGCTGTGTCGACCTAGTTGTCTAGCTCACCTTAGTTCAGACAGTCCTATTTATTTTACATACTTTATTTATTCCACTGCGAGAGATGTATTAATTAATAATTCAGTTTATTCAGTTGGTTAAGTTGTAATAAGCCCATTAAACTTTTATTATAATTAAAGTACTTTGGACTGATATAATTTGTTATACACTGCCTCAGGAAACTGAGATGGTAACAGTCCTATTTATTGGGAATGTCTTGCTAAAAGCTCCTAAATAAATAGGGGTGTTACAGTCACAAGGCGAAAAACATATACAAAGGTCGAATTCTAATGATTTGATATGGGAAAAATTGAACCATTGAAATCCGAGTTTGAATAAATGACAAAAACCCACAAATATCGAATTATATGGGATTTAGGTCGAAAAAGATTTGATAAAATAAATTAGCAAACTGGAAATTACAAAATAAAGAAGGAAAAACAAAGAAAAGGGAGAAGGACGAAATAGCTAGTACTCGAGGAAGAAGAAGAAGAGCAGCAGCAGACAAGGTGCCTCTGGATGAGGCGCAAGAAATGCTGCAACTAATCCATAAGGTGCATCTGCTGATGCAATTCTTCTCAACAGTCTTTCCCTGCTGACTCGTCAAAAAAGGTTTAAAAACTATGATTTTGAAAGCGATTTTGAGCGTGTTTGCGACATAGACTCTTAGATAATTAAGAAAATAAAATACAAATTGGGAATTTACACCCTCAGACTTACATGTTTACGAAGCGAGATTGACTAATTCGACGTTTAGTGATTGCTCGACTCGATGTAAAACGAAGATGCCCTTGAAAGAGGATTTTATAAAACAAGTTGATTAAGATTGATTTAGGGTAGTGGTCAAATTGGTCGGTCTATGAAAACGTGACTGGTACCTAGAATGATCCAGGCTTGCGTGGTCAAGTAGATCAAGCACGTAGGTGTCAAATCAAAAGCACGTGGTCTTAGAATGCAAAGAGAGAAGAGAAGGGGCGGACACTCGCGTGAAAAATATGTAAGGCAGAGGCCTCTATTTATACTAATCACAAGGTGGGAGTTTTGGAAGGATTAAAGTATGGAGAAAATCCGGAAAGATTTGGATACTGCTAAAAACAAGCCCAGGAAGAGGCGCAGCAGGCTGTGCGTCCTCTCTTGGAAGAGTTTCTCCTTCAGCATCGAAGACTTACGCGTTTTCAGTGTTTAGGAAGGATTTGTTTTCCTAATTCCGGTAAAATACGATAATTTCGAAATCTTAAAAAAATTTAATTATTATTTAGGATTTCTAGAAATATCCCGACTCAGATTTGAGAAAGTTTTTAGAAAATGAAGACGATTTTTTACCCGGACTCCAAATGCAATCTAGTTACTGTTAAAACGACTGTATCGGCACGTATGACAACAGAGGGGTTGACACGACTGTTTGAGCATTCATTTGTCGACGAATTAATGAAATGTCATAAAATCGCTTCAATTCGTATATTGAACATGCGGCCCAATCATCACTGGTTGGCGAAGGGAGAAGAAACGAGGTATCAACAGTATGTGCCTACTCCTTAGGATCCTTGTGGGTGTCCGATTCCTATCGTGGCTGGACAAAAGCTAGAATCTTGGAGGAGCGCGAGAAGCTTAGAAAGCATGAGCCTTTTGACTACAAGAAGCGCGAGGTGGCTAGAGAGAATCAAAAATACTTGATCGAGGAGGAGAAGGAAGTTGAGTTCTAAGTCGTCCGTCCAAAGAAGAAGCCAAAGAAAACTCCTCCTATTGAGAAGATGGTGGTGGATAGAAATGGAAAGTCAAGAGCACGAGAAAGACCATTGGTGATTAGGTCGGAAATAGCGCAAGAGCGACCACCTCGAGGCCGAGACAACAAAGTTGAAAAGAAAGACAAAGGCAAGGGAAAGATGGAAGACCTAGAATAGGCCTTTTTGTTTATTACTAGTATTATTTTTTACTATTTGTTGTAATAAGAGGTGGGATTTTTAGAATCCTTGCTATACTTAAGATTTATTTCAGTATTATATTATTATTTGTCGTGTTACTATTAATTATGAATAAAACAGCAGATTAGTGAAGAAATTTTCAATTGCTCTATTTATTCGTTCGAATTCCAGTTAATTAAATCTTCCCTCCTATTAGCACAAATAAATGTTAGAAAGTATTTTAAATTGGTTGTATCTTTTAAAGGGATTGCTTAAGTATTCACCATTAAGATGAAATCAAACTTATAATGTAGTTCGAAAAGGTATGTGCAAAAGAATAAACTTTCAAAGCAAGAGCTTTATACTGAACTCAGGAATGAAGCAATGTGCTTTACGTACTCCTTAAATTCAATTAAATTATATTGAAGATATTGAGGATGATGAAAACGTTACAACGCAAGAGCAAGGTGACGTTGTGATAGTTGATGGCTTAATCACCACGCCCTATCAAATAATATTTATAAATCCAACAAACAACTAGCAAGTGCAAATTTGGAGTCGGTCTATGGGACGGGTCATCAAATGGTTATCAAATGCAAGTAGCTATGTCTTTGTGTCACAATTTGGGTTGAGATGTAAGCTAACCTACTATAACGAAAATGTAAACAAATGAAATAACAAGGCAAGTAAATAGAGATGTAAACAAATGATTAAAAGCACTAGGGTGTCATTGATTCATAGGGGAATCATGTTACAATCACAATAATGAGTCAAGCAAACAAACGTAGTTGTGTTGGCATCGAGTTAGTTTATGACTTACAATCCTGAGAGAGACTTAGGTCTCGGAGTCGAGTTTGTTTATAGCTTACGACACCTACAACGACTTGGTTATCCCTATTCAACTATATGCATGGTCTAACAATCCTTGAGTTGGTTTATATCTTACAAGTCTTGTTGAACGGATAGAGAATCATGATAGGTTGTCAATCAAACATTTCATCAAACATAACATGTGCATAAGTTGAAAACACAACATATAATCAATCATATGAACTCATTAAGTATAGATCTAGCCCATGATTACTCCCCTAATCCCCCACTAACCCTCGCTAGAGGACTACTCACACATTATCATGGTAAACATGTCATAAATGGTGTCAAACATATTAACAAGTATAAACATGATGATAGAGTAAAACAATTAAAAAAAGATTAAGTAAAAGGATTAAGTAAAGAGTAAAGGAATTATACCAACTTAAGATGAACAAAGGTAACTGAAGAATAATAAAAGAAAGCTTTCATTGATGATGAAGAGTTGTCAATTCTTCAATACAAACCCAAGAATCATTAACAAACTAGATCTAAGATTGCTTGAACAATAATTTAGTAAAGATTAAAATGTAATTAAGCTAATCTAAACTAATGGAGTCCCTAAGATCACGTTGTTTCTCTAATAACATGAGCTATTTATATCAAGTACAAGTTTTAGGGTTATCTAAGGGCTTAAATGACTATTAGACCCGTTGAGGAAATCTAAAGCCTTGCTAGAGTTAGAGCAATTCGTGGGGCTCCTTGCTTTGCGTGGGAGAGGATTGATGTGACTCATAATTATGCACATTTAGTCCCCTAACTAGCCTCTTTCTACATGCTTTTACGTATGTATTAGAGTCGTTTCTTATCTTTAGCCTCTTATTTGTTATTCTATGAGTTTTTGGTACTTTTAGGAGGATAAGAGTGCCAACCTTGCATTATCGGAGCATTTCAGAGCTAAATTGATCGAATCCAATGACAAAGAATCGAAGAGGAGATCAAGGTTAATGGTCTTAGTAAGTAGAATAATTATTTGGGCAATGTACAGGAGCCCCCACGAGCTAGAGGGCAGCCAAGCCAAGAAGCAAGGGAAACTCCGCCCAGCTCGTGCGAGCTCAGCCGAAAGCCCAAGGCGTGCGAGCTCACCAGAGCTCGAGCGAGTTCAGCAGGAGGTTTACTTCTTCGTTTAAGAAAACACTCCTACGAGTTGCTCTGGCTCTAGCAAGTCTTTGAACTTCCTCATGGGGTCTAATCGTCATTTAAGCCCTTAGTTAACCCTAACACTTGTATTTAGTATAAATAGCTTATGTAATTAGAGAATTATAAAAGAATTATTAGGGACTATATTATCTGAGATTAGTTTAATTACATCTTAATCCTTTACTTATTGCTCAAGTAATTTTAGATCTAGTTTGTAATTGAAGAATTCTTGGGTTTTGTATTGAAGAATTGACAACTCTTCATCATTAATCAAATCTTTCTTTTATTGTTCTTCCATTTCCTTGTTCATCTTATGTTGGTATAATCCTTTTACTCTTTACTTAATCTCTTGTTAATTTCTTCCTTCTATCATCATGTTTATACTTGTTAAGATGGTTGACACCATTTATGACATTTTACCATGATGATGTGTGAGTAGTCCTCTAGTTAGGTTCAAAGGGGGACTATATGAGTAATTATAGGTTAGATCTATGCTTAATGAGTTCATATGGATAATTATATGTTGTGTTTTCAACTTATGCCCATGTTATATTTAATGAAATGCTTGATTGAAAACCTAGCATGATTGTTTATATTTTCAACAACACTTGTAAGACATAAATCAACTCAAGGATTGTTAGACCATGCATAGTGTTTAGTAGGGAAAATCATGTCATTTTAGGTGTCGTAAGCCATAAATAAACTCGACTCCGATACCTAAGTCTCCCTAGGGATTGTAAGATATAATTGAACTCGATCCCAACACAACTACAATTGTTTGTTTGACTCATTATTGCGATTGTACCATGATTCCCCTATGAACCCATGACACCCTAGTGCCTTTAATAAATTATTTACATCTCTACTTTTACTTGCATGCTTTGTTATTTCAATTTTTTACATTTTCGTTGTAGTATTCTAGTTTACACCTCAAACCCAAATTGTGACACAAAGACATAGCTACTTGCATTTGATAACCATTTGAGAGTCCTTTGGGATCCGACCTCTACTTGCTACTTGCTAGTTTGTTGAGTAAAAATATTGTTTGATAGGGCGTGACGACTAACCCTAGCTATCAAAATGGTGTCGTTGCCAGGAACGGTGTATTGTTGAATTGTTATCATTAATTGCTTTTTAGTTGTGTATTTCTTTGCCTTGGGGAAGTTAACTCCTCAAGGTGGTTCTCACCTTATTTGCGTAGTTTGTATGCTTGTAGCCATGAATTCATTATCAAAATGACAACACAAAGTTTTTCTCGAGAAGTGTTTTGCCAAGATGGATCCTTTACCCTGTACAACTTCAATGGCCATGAGGGCTTTGAGGAACAAGCTTATACATGTTCTCGTCAAAGCACCGACAATGAAGAACCATACCATAGCCCAAGACCATCATAACAAAACCCAAACACCTATCCACATCAACGAAGTTTGCAATACCCCGCCTTCCTTAATCATCCGTTTCACCAACTTTACACCCAACAAGGGAATGAAGACAACCAAAACCTCTATATGTAACCTTTGGTACTACATATGCTTCAAAACCAACAACAAATTTTTGAGCAAATTGACAAGGAAAGCAAGACAAAGGATAGGTTGTTGGGTGAACTTGTAAAACATGGGGAGGAATTGGGAACTCGACTAACCCAATTAGAAACCTTTCCAGGGGTACTCAACGAAGAATGTGATAATGAAGAAGAATTTGAAGAGTACGATGAAACCATGCTAGCTACCACCCTACCAACCAACTCCGCAGTCAACACTTTCAAGTGGGAGCTTGAAAGAGCCGCCCACAAGACAAGGGATAATGAGTCAAGGGAGCCAAATCCTTTGAGCTATTGGGAGTATGAAAGTGTGTTATTTGATAAGGGAGATACAAGGTTGAGTATGCTAAATACTCTTAGCCTTTGTGACTACGAGGGTGTGTCATTCGAAGTAGAAGTGGGAATAGTAGCGAGCGAACGTATTTATGATTCAATATGGGGAAAGTGATGATGACATGCTAATATAAGACGATGATGATGAGCATGACCCATGCAACGATTCGTGGGACGAAGAAATAATGGGATTACGAGGAGGATGAAATCATAAGATTACCTCGCTTGAGGGGACCATCCTTGAGAAGTTTGAAGTTTGGCTTTGTGAACAAGGAGAATCTCCCTATGTAGACCTCAAGATACCCACCATAGAACCTATGTGTAATACCTCGTATTTTAGTCATGGTCAATGCAATTCAACTATGCCTTTATTAATGTATTTCAAAATGAATTGTTTTATGAAGCCGTTTTATATAAACTACTATTATTTCGTGAATCACATTTAAATAGTTATTTCGTATTTTATAATTATTTCGTAAAATGATATTATTTAATATTCCTTGATTTATAATACTTTTATTATAAATAATTCTATTTCCAATCTTATAATTATTTCTTATTTAATAATTGTATTTCCTATTTTATTTCCTATTTCCTATTTTTTATATTTTGGTCGATAATTTATACTAGTAATAATATCTATGATTTAGTATATTTTATAAATTAGTAATATTAATAGTTATAATAATATTTATTACTAAAATATTTATGGGAATCCTATTTCTTCCCAAATTCTCTTCTTTTAATCTACTATAAATACCTTATTATATGACCTATTTTATTGGAATCCAAAGTTGATTCTCAAAGAAATTTTTCAGAATTTTGTGAAGCCCTATTTTTCCTTAAACGAGTAAGTTTATTAAACCGCCATAAAATCGTTTATTAAATCGTTTATTATGTTGCTCTATACATCGTCTATGTTCCTTATTGACTTTGGTGGCAGTGGTTGTAATACTACGGTTTTCTCTGCCTTTGGTTACTCGACCGAGTAGGACTTACTCTGTCGAGTAAGCTTATGTAACTTGGAATCAGAGTCTGTCTGTTTGGTACTCGATCGAGTACTCTTGGGACTCGATCGAGTAAGGGCCACTCGATCGAGTAGCTTACTTACTCGATCGAGTAAGTCTGTATTACGGGCC